>JAQFZC010005957.1:0-13276 GCA_034695205.1 Dicyrtoma fusca
CGCCTAAACCCCGGAAACTATTTGAGACCCGGAAACTGTTTGAGCCCCGGGAATTATTCGGAGAAATACGGTATGTATGTACATATGCGGGCATTTCTTCACATTTGCCTGGGATATATACCGTACTGACGAATGAATGTTTGTCTGGCTGCCTACATTCAAGTATGCACACATCTTTGTGTGTCTGTTATAATGGCAAAAATTTTAAAGGTACGCGTACCTATAGGTAGGTACCTACCTCTGTATAAACATAAACCCAAAGTGTAGTCATGAACTTCAAACTTGGATGATAAATATCAAGATTCACGAATATTTCCTATTTTATTACAAAACCAAGAAACTTGCTTTCAGTCTTTAGTGAGGAGTCCCAAGGGATTTCTCAGGGAATGCCAATACATTACGTAGGTACTTTTATATAATAATAATTATTGTACTGTTCAAACGGGTAGACTGTGAGTGTATGGACTACAGATGGATTTGGTGTACACTGCACTGCACTGCACTGGCTAAGAACTTAACTTGCTGTAGAAAAAGAAAAACTAATTTACCCAAAAGGGTAAACTTACATGTATAAGAAAATAGAAAAAATAGACTAGAAAAAAAAACCCGACATGGACAAATGAAATAGGATCGGGAGTGGGCACTGGCGATAAATGTAAGTGTGTGTACCTAGGTGCATGTATTTATTGTATAGAAGAAAAAGCAGCCAACCTTCCTATCTAACAGAACTATCTGTATGTATAGTGTAGCATGCTCATGAAAATTGACGGAGAAATATGTGAAAATCCATTACATTAGTAGTAGTATGACGTTGAGGGAGAAGTGTTAAATAAAAGGAATAAAAACTACTTTTGTTTTTTTGTCCTCCGTTTTCCGTTAAAGATGGTGTGTGTGTGTGTGTGTGCAAACTCTCAAACCTGACTCCACTCTCTGTAGGTACATACACGCAGATACACAAAATTTACGTGCTGGCAGTAATAACTCAGGTACTCTTGTACTCTTTTGAGCTGGCAGTCTGTACAGAAAGATAGAAAACAGGCTTTTAATGTCATAGGTTAATTTTTTCTTCTCTCTTTCTCTATTGCTTTGTCTTAAATTACTATTATTATATTATTTTTGAACTTTACGTATACTTACGCTCAATCTCATGCATCCTCACATACGTCAATTCTCTCCAATTGATGCCATTCCATCGTCGAGGATTGGATGGGTATATTACAGTAAGGGAGGGTTGGTTGCCATTGCCATTGCCATTATTGCAAATCCTATAGAGACAAGAATTCCCTTCCCTATGTGTAATTGTGATATGGATTTATTGTGGGTATTTGTATATATTTGTATGGTAATTATTATTGTAGCTGGTAGTACGGACGGATGGACGGACGGACGGACAGATATTACTACTATTATTGCTATCAGTGTATGCCCTTCCCTATCACCGACAAATTCCTCCCAATCCGTCCGCAAAGAAATATTTTTCCAAGTTAAAAAGTACACGTATGCAATTAGGTAGAGAGATGGACTTTTGTGCAGAAGAAAATAGCAGCGAAGAAAAAAACCTTAGCTCTCTCTCTCTCTGTGTCTCTGGCTCTCGCCATAAGACGCACTCAAAATTAAATAAATACCCAAACAAGAACCAGAAACAAATGTATGGAATGGAATGACCAGTTCTCTTATCTGTCAATAGCACACATAAATTAATTTTCCGATGGATATAATAAATATGGTATGTACGATAAGTATACCTATACCTACCTTGCTTCCCAGTTTTAGACACTATATCTTGTACACGCACAATGAAAAATACCTGCAAATAAGGATTTAGTCCTCAATTCAATCCGGCCAGCCTGACAGGTCCTACACACAAACAAATCTCCGTAGAAAATAAACAACGTTCGCAGACCAGCGACAGCGAACACATTTTTTTGTCTGTAATTCCTTGTAGAATTATTTTCCTTCAGTCATTAGGTACCATAAAGCACCATGTATTAAAGTTAAAACAGTCAATTTTTTTCGAGGGTTTTATTTAGATTTCCAACAGGTATGTATCTGTAGAGAATTTATTTATTCGTTGGTTTTGGATTGGAAGATATTTATGCATGCAGGTAGGTAGATTACACTATCAAGGGAATCCGAGCTTACAAATTTTTATTGTCGGATGATCGCTGAGGTAGAAGTTCAATTTAAACAGTGTGTTCATAGTTGTACAAGGAAGTGGAAAGAAACTTGAGAGAGAAATGGGAGAATTATTCCGTATTTAAGTTGAAAATGTGTACGTGGCTGGTATATTTGTGTCTGCTGTGTACATCTTAATAGTTAAGGACAAAATGTTCATTATCATCTTAAATTTCTCGACAATGTCGCAGTTTTATTTAGTTTTCGTGGGGGTACTTTGTCTAAATACAGATAGTGAGGAGAGCTTTGTGTATATAGGGAGGTACATACATACTACGAAGCAGGTAGGTAATCGAGTGCAAAAGTGTAAAGTAAATTTAAATGCAAATAAACTCATCAGAGATTGAATGAGCTGATTAGGCGACCGGCAAACAAAAATCTCCTGACAATGATCACATGGAAGAGACTTCGTTTACAAAATACGATGTACTCAACGCCGTGCCGTTTAAGCCAACAATCTACAGTTCTGTATATGCAATCACATAAATTTTTGGTGTGTGTACAGTAAATACATACCAGTCTAGCAATGTAACTTCAGCTCTACTGTTACTGATACGGATACTGCTACAGAGCTATTCGAATTCGAGGGAGTAATAAGGCAGGAAAAAAGACAGTGTGCTCAAATAGAAAGAATGCAATGCATGAATGAATTTAAAAATTCAAAAATTTCGTGTACGTTCGTACAAAAATAATACTTAACGCACAACGTACGTTCCAAAAAAAATGAACACATAAGGAAGGATTGTGTGCGTCTACTTACACCTGATTGTTTTTGTTGGCACTGTGGGATTTTTTGGTAAAGTTATCCTTTGTAATGGGTCTCCGCATGTATGTATCGGTGGCTACCTATATACATCTCTACGGGTGCTAGCTCAAAAAGCATATAAATATTTAAAATATAAATAAATTGACATAAATTCTGGTTTCCCATATGACTAAGAACACCTAAGTCCTATCAGGAGTGCATATAATAACTTCAGCAGACAGAGAGTCTTAGCCAGGATGGTTGACAGAGATGGTTAGCTACATCTTATGGGTTTCTGTTTCTGTACAGCGCTCTGCTTCTTAGGTATGTAGGTATGCCCATGCTTCGTTTGGGAAGAAAACCTCAAATGGTTTCTATTTTTTTATATTGGTAGTGTAATGGGATTCGCTTCGATTGAAATTATATAGCAATGCACTTGTACTAGTTGTTGCTGTTGCTGTCGGATGAATATATAACTATGTCTATGTATGTGCACGTGTACATATGAAGGGCTACAGAAACAGATTGGCTGATGCTGCTCTTATGTAGGTACCTGTTGGTTCCTTTATTTTTTCCATTTCTGTGCCTTCACTTGAATAGAGCGCAGGGCAGAGTACAAGAAATGAAAAGAGAAGAAGGCAGTCATTTGGACTGGAATGCACGTACGGCTGGTAGTAATAGCAGTTCAGAGTTCCACTGTCACAATGAGTGTATGTGTATGTAGCTGCTATACACAGCTATGGTAGGGAAATGTTGATAATTCAATATATGACTGATTGTTTCTAGGGGTACATGGAGCTAATGCAATATTCTTTTTCTTTCCTTTCTGTTCGTTTCTGTACCATTATTGGACAGAGAAATATCTGTACGTGACAGTGACTCGAATCAGTTATCTATCAAGTCTATCAACGTCACCTGCTCCTTCATCAGAACAGAATCCAAGAGATCCATCCAGTTTGGGATTCTGCGTGCGTGTGTAGTAACCTCACAAAATATATACCTATATTTTCCTTCCAAATCAAATCCACAGGCTCTCTGTAAGCTACAACTCTACCATATAGCAGGGTAAACTCCTTAAAGCACGAATAGGTATTACAGACATAGGTACCTATAAACCTATATATACATATACACACCGTAAAAATTCCAAAGATAGCTGGAACAAAGGCAAGACTCAACTTTACACAGTAAACGGATTCTGTATCTGATGGCACGCGAAATTCTCAAAGTTGAGCAATGGCTATCTTTGGAATTTTTACGGTACGCATTGTTGTACGGCGACCTGTGTCCACCACACTCATTACAGATCCTCTGAAACAAAACAACAATGTAGATGTACCTGTACAGACGTAAGAAACCACCATTACTATTATTGCCGAAATTGAAATTAGAATTGGAATTAGCACAGGTGGTAGTTAAAACAGTTTTTTATCCCGTGCCTCCTCTTGTTATATGGGTAAAGCGTGCAATGTATTAGTCAACTGCTGTGCAATGCTCTGTCTAAAAGTCTCTGGCACGTGCACACTGTATTAGAGTAACTAGTTAGTCCGCATATAATTAGTTACTAGTCTATCACTGGGGCTCTGCTATACTAGCACTACAAACTACAGGCATAGTAGGGGTTCAAAAGTTCAAAGTTTGTATTAAGTGCCACTACGTGGACGGAGTGTCGACTGTACATTAATTATAATAGAAGCCACCGCAGTATCAGCATTTTCATTTATTGTGCCTCTGTTTCATTAAAAAAAAATGGTGAAAATTTTCAACGAAATATCCCAAGCGCTCCCATTACAGATATTATGCATGTAGATCGATCGGCCATCTAATCTGATCTCAAAATTCATAACTAACCTGACTTCTATAGGTAGAGTGAGTGAGCCTTTGTAGTCTGTGCGGGGCACAGCAGCAGTAGCTGCAGCGGCCATATACCCACACACACACACACGTATACATCCCATGAAATATATTTTATCTCTCGTGTGTTATTGAGATTCAGTAATCATCCAATAAAAAAAACGTCATGATTGCTGAATATATGTTGAAACTGTATGGTAATGACTGGGATAAGTCATTGAATGTACTTGTAAGTACAGTTAGAATTAATGAGAAACATGAAGAGATGAAGATGAAAGATGAATTAATCACATTAAGGATCAAAAGAGTCCATTGGCTGAGGAGAAAC
The DNA here is from genome assembly GCA_034695205.1 of Dicyrtoma fusca. Classification (NCBI taxonomy): domain Eukaryota; kingdom Metazoa; phylum Arthropoda; class Collembola; order Symphypleona; family Dicyrtomidae; genus Dicyrtoma; species Dicyrtoma fusca. The sequence continues at coordinate 5,103 of JAQFZC010005957.1, forward strand.
AAGTAGTAGTCGTACCTGGGCAGAGAGAGAGAGAAAGAAAGACAGCACACACACCACATGGACACAGCCACTCAACGTCATACATACTAATGGGCAATGGGACAGAGTGGATGGGCTCATGTACATACAGGCAGTGCCCAATGACGGTAATTGTTCAAGGCAGAAGTTATGGCAATTATAAAAATCCCGTCTAGTAAGTCCCGTCTTTACAATAAAGATAACAACAATAATAATAATAATAGTAGTAATAATTATTTCATCAGATTCAGCGTAGGCAAGAGAGCTCCTAGCTCCTGAAGGCACTATATATATGTACCACCTATATAGCTATAGTGCATAGTACTATAGCTACATATATAGTAAGTATTTTTGAGGAAGTTCATCCGTACTGCATCTGACTGCGTCATCCCATACCCCATGGTGTCATATCCTCGTGGATCAACATTTCTTTTCGAGCATTTATCTCCATACACTCCACGCACCAAGCATCCAATGCAGTTCAACAACGACACGATTCCAATTTATATGGTTCATGAGGCTAATAATATAATCATCATCATTCTAATGAATGACACAGATGAGTGCACATGGATCCAACAAAAAAATGGAAGACGGCTGACTAAAGCGTTCACTAGTCAAGTCTTGTTATTTCAATGGAATTCCCAGTACAATCACAAGAATCACATTTTTCACTACTTACGTACTCAGGGAATTTTTGCGCATATTTCGTTTAGCTACTCACATGCCTACCGTCCATTTATTGTTAGTACATACATACGGAGCTTGTATTTTGTCCTATAATCTGTAACTAATATGAGCTCAGCATTTACTACTAAATAGAATATTAGAGGCTAAAACTTTTTCAAGTTTTTTCTTGGAAATACATACCTGCTTTGGGACTTCTTCACAATTTCAACTATGCAGGTAGTATGTAGTTAGCATTGAGAAAGTATTGCGAATTTTGAGCTGCTTATTGCGTTGTTGTAATGGCAGTGGCAGGGGGATGCTCAGTGGTAGTAGGTACCTACGTTGGTATTATAGTCAGTTGTAAAGTCATCTTTAATTCACTTGTAGACATTTAAGGGAAGAGATTATTCTGTATTTATTATAATAAGCTAGACACATAATATTGACGCAAACAAGACAGAACAAAAGGAGGTACTATGTAAATATAAAGGAACACTGGCACAGCTACATATACGTTTGTGTAGCCAGTGACTCAAAGTGAAAGTTTTCTTAGAATTCTCAAGTGAATCATCATCCTCCTTTACTTTACCTGTGCTGCTGCTTATTTGTGCCTCTGTATAAAAAAATCATAAGACTTCCTCTCAAAACAGGAGGATTTACTTGGGAGGTACATTTATATGTTAGGACAGAGTTAATAAATAGGTAGGCACATAGGTAACTATGCACTGTACAGATGACAGAATGCAGCCCTAATAGTAAGATGCGGTATTCCCATTGCATCTGGGACGGGGCATTAGTTTTTGATTGTATTATATTTGTTTTAATATTAGGATTGAGATTGACTGCACTATGTAATTACCCCACTATTTACAATGCCGCTATTTCAAATGACTCATACCTATATGGACTTTACAACCCTTGCAACAATGCAATGCAATGATGAGCTTTTTAGTGGAATGGAATCTGGAATGCAGGAGCATAGATGTATGTATTTTTGAGGAAGCAGAAGAAGGAGGGAGAGCAAGTACAGTAATTTCTGTAAAGTTGAAATTAAAAGGACAGCATGTATGTACAGCCCTAACAGATCCGTGGTGTACAATTAGCTTTTGATGTGATAATGATGCTATAATTTTATCGACAAGTTCATATTAGGTAGTGTTGGTGGTGTTGGTATGTATTGAAGAATAGAAGGTCTAAAGAGTAAGTAGTGTAAATGTGTATGTAGTGCTGTGTTTTGAGGATTTCGTTAAAGTCTTAAAAGTTTGAGTTGGCCGACGCGATGCAAACTAGATTTCCCGTGATTCCCCGTCCATACAACTAGAGCCATTAACTCAATTAATAACAAGAATGTGACATGATGGGCCGTGATAAAAAAAAATTATTTTGCATGCTTCTGTCAATCATTATTGAGCCGAGTAGTGTAGTGCTAGTGAGGGATAATTTTTAATTTCATAGGTCCGTCTCTGGTCTTTGAGTCTTTCATCTTTCCATGTTGGTCTCATGTGGGGGAAAAAAAAGTATAATCTATATATTATTATTATTATTATGATCGTCATCATCGATTAAGGGAACATCAAGAAAGCAACTTGAACTACAACTACTTACATCTACTGTTATCTTTGACCAGTCTTGATAATTATTCTTACTGCAAATTATTGATTTTTTTTGTATCTACGGTCGCCCCTCCTTTTACTATGTATGTATACAGTATACACATTGCTATCTTTCTGTCTCATTTCATTTCATTTTCCCATCTTAACTGGCCGCTTGTCAATCCTCGACTCTAAGCAATAGTCTTCCCATTTATGGAAAAGAAATCATTTACCGTTCCGTATTTTTCCTTTCAACGTGTTCCCTTGCTGTGCATAGTAGGATGTATAGGTAGGTAGTTTAACAATACATTCCAATGTTCAAATTATGTATAATACTGTGACTGATTGTCTAATAATGAGAAGCAATTTAGTAATTATGACTCCGTTTCAGCACTGATTGCGATGTCATGACTTGTGGTATACATGTACCTACGTATGTGTGTACATACACTTGAGAGGTATAGTGACCCCTAACGTGTTAACATGGATCTCTACATACAATAGAACCTACTATGTACTATCAGTAATTGTAATTTCATATTATATTTATCACTGAAAATTACTACAAAATATTATTTGCATAATTAAGATTTCTTGTAAGTCATTGCCTGCTAGCAACTAACTGGCAAGAGTTACCGTTCATTGGATGTAAATAAGAAAAACTTACAAACGACTACAAAGTATGCATGAATGGGGGATGATTTAGTTGATTTAGTAGTGGGATGCGAAGACAGCTGTTCCACTGATCATTGACACACAATTTGATTTGATTGCCTTGCATCCCAGCACATATTATTCTGTACAGCATGAGGCAGCAGTGACTACCTTTAGTAGTGTCCAACGCAGTGGAATGGATTATGGGCTTCAATATGAATAAAATATTAAGATGATTAGGTACATTAATTGGAAAGTTGAAAGTTCATGTTCACTGTCCTTCAATAATTAGTTAAATCCATTAATTACTAGAGTCATGTGCTGCGTGGTGTATTAAGTGGAAGTACCTACAACACTTTTGTTCGAGTATTCAGACAGTACGTCCATGCCTGTAAGCCTGTAAGCATGTATGTATACCCGTAGTTAATTATACACACGTCCGACGGAGGTGGCTAAACTTGCTGAGTTGAATGAAAGCAGTGAATATAGCTCTTGACATGATGTTGATGCGCAATTTGGAGCAATTATACAGACGAGAGAAGGAAAGAAAAAATCTAATTGTGTCACAATTATCATTTCTTCCACTTTGCCTTTGGAATTCAGGACGACCGGCCAGCCAAAATATTGCACATGAGACTTCTATTGGGCCGTCATTGTGAAATGAACTGAATTCGCAAAAGTTTGTACGCATAGAATTAGAATTAGAATTAGAATTGGACTTTTAAGAGTTAACAATCTTCAAAAATATCTCACATTCATTCAAAAACATGGACTGGTAATTAATTATACTCGTATATTCGTAGATATTCTTACCACGTCGTCACATTTGTAGGCTGGATTGTTAACTAACCAGTAAGGGCTCTAACCAGTCCATCTAAATAAATATACATCTTTCCTTGAACAATCAATTGTGCAGTGGACCCAATGATGTCCTGTTCTTGTTAAAATTAAAAATTCCTGGCTATCAGTCAAAATTGCTGAAACGGAGGCAATACGTTACAATAAAATTAATTGGATTGTTTACAAACACCTAAGGAACTAGCTAAGGTACATACTTTGGGCCGTACTGATAATATTAAGAATAGCTAGAACTTGGATTTAAAAAGGGCAAATAGTGAAATCTGAAAACTTAAGGGTGTCAAAGTATAGGGATTTGAGAGATTCGATTTAAAACGAAATAAAACTGGGATTTTGACTATAGTTTTGTTGTTACAGATAGTAACGTTATAATAGTCAAATACCTTTGATGGGTTTTGATATGAATTCTCCCTTTTTTTGACGTTCCCTTTAGCTTTGGTTGGAATGCCAGATGCCAGTAATGGATTGCTACTGTAGTGGAAATGTGATCGGTATGTAATCATGCAGTCCCTACGGTGAACAAGTCATCTGCATATCTATCTTATTTAGCTATTTATCTTCCTATCTCTCTTTCCCTGTATCTGCCCAGCTCTTTTGAAGGGAGAGAGAGAGAGAGAGAGATTGTGAGCTGATTCATCTGAGAGAGGCTTCAAGAACTTGTTTTTGATATTATTTCCCTCTTCATCTTCTTCTTTTTCTGTGAGAGAGCTTGAAAATCTTTTGCATACATGTTATGTATTTTATTTGCGTTTGAATGGAGAGCAATTTAGTAAATATCCTCTAACCCTGTTTGAATGCGTGTTTACGCATTATAACTGCTTGTTCCAAGGAACATTCAACCAACCGATGTAATAATTCCAACAACCGCACACACATCCACATCAAATATATTATGTAGGTATAGGTATAGCTATACGTAGGTATAGGTACATGTGAAAAATTTTTTAATGGACATCAACCAAAGTTATAATACACAGATAGTTAGTACAGACACTCTTTATAAATTTTTTTTTCGCATCCTCCACCTCCTCCTCCTCCTTTCCTCAAATGATTTTGGTCAAAGTTTCAATTTAATAAATATCCGGTTCCTAAGTGTAGGATTTCTACGGCATACTGTGAATCTGTTGACCTCTGGTGTGACTCAACAACTCATCGTTCTTTGCTCTGATTCTTGGATTTTTTGGCGTTTACCATCGCACATTCCCATTTACTTCCATCGACTTTTCAACTCAACTGTGTGTGTGTGTGTGTGTGGACCATCCGTTCATCCGTCCGCGTGTGTGCACTCTAATATATATCAGTATTTTATAATCCAACATCTGTATTGACCAAAGGAGACTTTTTTTTTCCCTTCATCTTCCACTTCGGCATGTGTCCACCTCATATGGGAATGCTACTTCATGTCCCTCCGTACATATTTGGATTGTCTCTACCTGTTTTACTTTACCTCTCGTCTTCCTGTACCCTACCCAAACTCACAGAGTAATCAGCTCACACATGCACTCCTGCACATGGCGATCACACTAGTCAATCCCTCTGAGCAATGCACTGAGCAGCTCTATCATCCAACACTATATTGTCTCTCATCACACATTTTTTTCCCTTCCCTTCATAGATTTGATAACATCGAATTACATGATTGAAATCAGCATTGGCTTTTAGCTCTCACTCAACGGTATTTTTCACCACAGATGAAACATTCATCAAGACTCAAATCATTGTCTTTCATATAGATACATACATAATACACTATAACTACATTTTTGTAGATTTATTGTATTATTCTTTTTTCTATGAGCAAGGAGAATTTAATCTTGTCGAGATTTGATTTGTTCCTCAAACATAAAAATAATTTATATTGGTTTTCCTATACATTTCTAATGGAGTTGTGTACTGGTCGGTCATTCGTCATCATTCTATATTATTGAGCAACTCGTGTCACTTTTAAAAAAATTTTAAATAAATAAATAAAAAGTAGCCTACCTACTTACCTAGGTAGGTACCTAATTATACACGGTGTAGCAGATGCAGTGCTCATACTAAAGATAAATGTGATTTTACTTTTAGCCGGAAAACCCATGAATGACGAAGACAAATACAGATAGTTAAAGTAGAAATGTGGTTCTTGTTGCACTAATGCATTTCTTGTCTGATTTTTTGGCATTTTTATACTTTTGTAGAATTAAATGAACGTGTGTATAGTAGTAGTAGTAGGTTGTAGTAATTATTTCGTAAGTTGGTGAGCAAGGAAAAAGCATGTTCCAAACTTCGAGTCAGAACAAGTCCTTATAGTGAGTCAATAGTAGTATATGAATAAGTACTCAGATAGGCCAAAACCAAATGGACATTAGTATGGACAAAGACGAAGGAGAAGAAGTAGACTAATCGTCAGTAAAGCTAAAGCTAAAAAGAACGCGCGGTTCTATTGACGAAGGAAAAGGGAGACAGAGGCATAAGGAGAAAAATATGAGCAAACGTAAGAAATAACTTTTTAGTTTTTTTTCTTCTTCTTCTTCTTCTTCTGTTTTACATGTGGTTGGAAATGGAAAAACTCAAGGTTGGTCTGTATCATTTAAAAATACTTACTTACCTGAGCCTTTAGCAAAAAATTAAAAAGTTGGTTTTATGTCTGAGGTTGAAGCTCGGCTCTGCTCTGCTCTGCTCGTGTGGGCGGAGCTAAATTTATACATACGTAGGCACGCAAAGCTCTTTCAAGTCTTAAACATTAAAGTGACCATACCTACATAATGACATCCACATCCAGGTACATAGGTACTCTATACTCTATAGGTGACTATAGCCAACGATTTTTTCTGATTGTGAGCTCAAGAAAAAAAGCTGGAGAACTGAAGCACCTAAACTACATAATAATAATAATCCAGCTGTTAGAATGCGTACACAGCAGAAATACAGATATTGAAATGTACGTATTGCATACGTAATTATAGCTGACCAGTCACTCTACACGGTGCACACCAACTAGTACATAGTAAAGTCCATCTCAATCTCCATCGTCCATCTCGTCTGAACGAAACACATATACAGCTCAGGCAGATATATTTTACACTATTTGTCTACCGAGGAAAGGAACGGAAAGGAAAGGAAAGAAAAGGCATCTATCTATAGCCAGAGTACATGGTATTAATGGAAGGTATAGGCGTCTGTAAATAATGATGTAGTTAATATTACAACCGTTCGGGAAACGATGAATAATTCTGTTTCACGCAAAGAAGGGGCGGGAAAATAATGTCAAAAGTGTATCTTACTCTCAAAGGATTGTTGAGGGGAAAAAACTTCTTCCCTATTTATCAATCGGTGTAATATATCTCTTTGCTTTCTTCTGTAGACTAACAATAAGTACCTAAGTACATATGATACAACATTGCGTGTTGTACATACTGATACATACTACATACATAGGTACATATAAGGAATTCCTTAGATTTTCATTTTCACAACTTGATCACTTTATACACAGATTTACAGATCGGCATCGGCATCGGTCTCCATCTCAAGGCACATCTTGGCTGCCCTTAGACTAATGTTGGAAGGATTGTAAAAAAAAAGCTTGCACTTTGAACTCTCGTCTCACCCGACCAGCATGAAATTCCAATTCAAATAATGTAATTAGTGATGATGATTATTATTATTATTACTCTGTAGTCTGTACATAGTGTTGTGTTGTGTTGTGTGCCTTATTCTGTGACACATAGAAATCTCGTCTTGATGGAAGCATTATCATTATCGTTATCATCATCATCATTACGAGTAATAAAATAATAATTAAATAAAACCGTAGCAAGAGAGTTTCCAAGAATCTCGTGTCTGCGTCTATACTTCACACAGTTCCACCGTACCGTTGACCATACTAGGCAGCAGTGCAAAATACAAGAGAATAATTTTACCTCCAATGCAAAATGCAATGCATTGGCATAATAAAGTAGGTACTACATATAAAGAGTGGGCAAAACAAATATTCTTGTACAAGACAGAGATAGGGTAGGTATTAAAGGAAACGTTTGGAGAGACGAGAGAGCGTCAGATGTGATTTTAAAAGTAAAGCATTATTGGACGTATGCGTCATTGATGGTTGGCTATTACGGAGCGTCTGTGTGGCAGTCTTTGAGGAAGAGTTAATGGAGGTGTTAGAGCAGTCATAGGAGACGGAAAATGTTTTCATTATTAATAAGCAAACAGGTTATGATGTCGTGCATTGCATGAGCATGATTGTGTGGATATTTGTGTGTGTGTGTGTGTGTGTTTGTGCTCTATTATGATGAGTGTGTGTGTGTAGAGAAGCCTCTATCTATCGGGGAAATTCCGGGACAGATCCCCTGGCCTTACACCCCTGATTCTCTTGAAGCACCTCTTAGGTTTCCCTTA
>JAQFZC010005958.1:0-13276 GCA_034695205.1 Dicyrtoma fusca
TAAGATGAGATCCAGATGCGATTATGATGCGATTATTTTTGCGATTATGATGCGGCAAATAGGACTCACTTTTTGGCCAAAATGATGCGTTAGTTGGTAGAGTGTACTAGTAAATACATCATGTGTACTATGAGAACGAAAAGCTTGCTGGGTTGTTTAAAAACTTACGATTAGCTAGAATATCACAATTTCAGGGATACGCCGTATTTCTATTTGAAAGGAGACTCAAATTTTGCTTTTTATTGATGTGAAATTATGTTTCGTTAAATTGGATTTGTAAAAGTATACTTTTTTGCGTGTTGATTTCGTCGGAATGTGCTTTATTTTACCCACAAAAAAATGCTTTCTGTACATTCTACCAATGAAACATGTCTGGATCGCATCATAAAAAAATGAGCCGTTTATTTATGATCATTTAAAAGTTCTTGATTTAAAAAAAATGGATTTTCTAAAAAAAAAAAGGCTATTTTTAAAAAATAGTTTTTTTTAAAGAGAGCTACTTTTGTACAGTAGTGTTTTGAAGTAGTGGTATTAATACCTTTGAAAAGTGGCTTTTTTAAAAAGTTCTATAAAATAAAGTTATGAACGCAACATAATGGTGAGGTTCAGATAGCTATATTCATAAGGACAGCGAATGAACAAATGGGTTTCACGTGGAATTCAGGATGTAACATCATGGACTATGGATTAACATGAATTTTTTTAAAAAATCAAAGCTCATCATTATGATTAGTTTTTATTTATCAGAGATGGTTTCACATTTCGGCATAAAATGTTGGGATTTCAAAAGGATTTTTCGTTGACAAGTGTATATGTATACGTACATACACGTACGGTGCGGTGGTGGTGACTGTTTCTACAACTTATATGCAGAATCAATTTAACTGCTATGCTGCTATCAAGAATCATGAACTGCTAATAACTAGCTGTACTTAACAAGGTTTTTAAGCCACTGCATCGTTGGCTTTATATAACATCAAAACTTCAAAACATAAAAAATGTTAAAATTTCAAAAAGTTAAAACAATCAGCGTGAGCTTGAAAAAAGCAGAATAGAACAGAATGCTCGGGGTTTGGAAAGGTAGAATAGATCCGAATTTATGTAAAAAGCAAACCGAAATGATTTTAAAATCCCGACCAAAAAAAAATGCTCTTCTACAGAATTTTACTCGAGCTCTTCCCGTTAATAATTAACGAGTACTTCTTTGCTACTATGCATCATTTATTTTGGAGCGGGACCGAGCTTTTTTTTGTACACAGTACTCAGTTTATTGAGGAATAAAATTATATTTAATTTTTGACATTTTTTTTCATTAAGCATGTTCAAAACTACTTTGTACCAATCACAACAAAATTACTGTGTCATAATCAAAATGTGCCAAATTAAGTTAAATTAGTGTCCTGTCAGGGAAACACTATGCCCACTGGGTATTACCAAGTAGATTTCTCCGAAAAAACCGAAAGCAATATTTTTATTGTGACTGGTTGCTTGTGACTATGCAACGATGCAAAAATTGCTATCTACATGGTGTGGTGTTTGTAGATACGAGGGATTGCATCTATCCAGAAATTATATAAGGATAGGATCACGCAACCTTCGCCAAAGTACGAGCAGCTGCCCTCTAGATACATAAGCTCACTCCTTGTATTATGAAAATGAAAACTGGGAAAAAAAAAGTTTAAACTCAGTATGTAATGATATAGGGGCGATAGGCGGCACGTAGAATTACTGAGGCCCTTCAAATATTACATCACAGAAACGTTTTTTTAGTGTGTAAATGTAATGTTTTGCACTTTTACAGCATTACTGTTATTGTTATTGGTATTCCATTTTCAAAACGTTAATTTATTACCGCTATGTTTACAGCTTTAAAAATCAAAAATCGTGGTTTGCTACTTGACTTTTCTTTTTACTACAACATTTTACTAGCAGAGTACATACCAATGCACCTATGACACCGTTTGAAAGCGTGTTAATTATGGATTTCTATTTTCTAAGCCTGAACAGCATGTTTTACACCTTTTGAAGCGGTACAAATAATCAAGTATTGCTTTCCCTGAAAAAACTGAGATTAACAATGTAAGATGTTTTACATAATTACGTCTTTTTAAAACGCAAGACTCAAACTCTATAGTAAAATACCATACAATAAAAAAACTGTATTTTTGTGCAAAATGTACTGTAATTCATACTTACATTAGTAGTAAACAATTATAGCTTTTAACACAATTCATTTAAAATATTATAGCTCTTTTTAAAACACAAAAATCATTATTATTATTCTGGGTTTTAGTCACTCCAATTCAAAAGCACATACAAGAAAAGCATAAAATTGTTTAATTAGTCTCAAAAATAGTGCCTATAATTTAACATTGATTACACCAATTAAAATTTTGAACCACCTACAAACTAAATAAGCCTACATAACTAGTGCTTAGCTACTAATAATCAGCTATTAAGAACTAACAATCACACTTCTCTAATGATTTAGTAGGGAAATATTTGATTTGATTTGATTTGAACTTTATTAAAGTGTTATTTAGACCAATTTAGCACTAATCCATTCTTCCATTGGTAACGCATGTTAACTAAATCCAGAAACAATCAAGAATAGGTATAACTTGTAAGTACATAATAATGATAAATATAATGGTTTGTGACTTGTATCGAAATTCTAACTTGTCATTTACGAGTTTTACACTTTCAAAAGCACGAAAAGCACAAATGTGTTACTTTTTTAAGAACACAAAATTTTAATTTATTGTTGTTTTTGCACATCTGTTTGAATCAGACTTTTTCCGAACGAACACTCTACCAAGTCCCATTAAAAATGAGTCCTGAAAACATCTGGATCGCATCATAACCACATCATTTTTAATAGCATTTTTTAGAGTGAAGGTCGTAGGGTGTAGTTGCGTAATGTGTGGAAGGCCCCGTGAAGCTTGAGCTTCCAGATTTCATACGCACAAAGTCATATCTATAGATTGCTGCATAGAATATTTAGCCAGAGCCAGAGTGGCGGGCAATACAATATTGACTGTTGATTTGAAAAAATAGTTTCAAAAATTTTCAAAAACTGTCAAGTTACTAATTAACTCACGGTTGTTACGCAATTATGTAATTACTGGACTAGTATTTACAGTTTTTGAGTACTCACCACAGTCACGGAATGTTCATGGGTTGACAGTTGAACAAAGTGTGTTTACTCCAAAATATTGTCAGAATCCAGTTGATAGTGCATTTTTGAGACGAACTGGTCAAGTCCAAGTCAGTCAGTACATTCTGATTCTGATTGAAAAAATTCTTTTTTGTTTTTATTTTATTTTTTGTGTGTAACAGTTTGTAATTAATGAAATAGTAACGATGGACGGCTTTGATTTTGAGAGTGTGCAAATAGGAAAGTGGCAAAGTAGTATCCCATCAGAAATTTGTATAAATAAAGACGTTTTTAATGAAATCTTTTCGACGGAAACTTGGTATAAAGTTCTGATGCCGGATCAACGGGAAAGAATTTTGGTGAGATTGTTAACATAATTTTCGTCTGTTTGACCGTTTGTTGTAGGTCATAGGTAATTGGGGAAGAATGTCAATGCTAGAGACTTTAATCAGGTGGACAAAGTTTGCCATTTTATTTAAAATAAATGTTTTACGCTGTTGGTTATGATTTTAGTATTGTACAAGACTGTAAATATAAAAATAATACTACTATTTAACGGTACTATTTAATTCGGGATTAATTGTTAGTTTGTAGTTAACGATAGGGCGAGATGAGTAGTACGATACCAAGTATTAGGGTAGTAATAATTATTAGAGATGAATTGTTTCGCTATAATTTTCTGATTGTTTTTGTTTTATAAATGTTTTCAGCAATTGCTTCCTCCTGAAGTTTTGAGTACGGCTGGGGCTTCGCAGCAAACAATGGAAGATTTGCTTGCTCGTACTTTAACACGATTTGAATCGAATCCATTAGACACATTCTATCAACAGTTAGAGCAAGGAAGATATGATCCGAACGTGGTTCAGACCAAGAAAGCTTTTCATAAAGCGTGGCGAAAAGAAGCAATTCGTAGGAGAAAGAAGTACCATTCAAAATTATTGCAAGATATTATAGTTTCCCGTGAAAAACTTTTACAACAAAAGCATGAATTTTCTACCAAAGGAAAAATCTTTCCCGCTTCGTCATTAGAAAGTAGTAACAACATTGACGGATCTTTATCAACCAGTCAAGCTATTTCCAACCAGACCTCCACATTAGCTGTAAACATGAAATCTCAAGTTAAGAATCTTAATAGTTTTGAAAGTATTGTGGAAAAAAGATACCGGGATGAGATTTCTGCTATCAGCCGTCAAGCAGGGTGTTGCAGCTCTTCTGATGATGATGCGCCTCGTAAGTTAGATATTCATTCATATAATTTATATGGACATTGGTCATAGGTTACTAACACATGGTATATTTTGGTTAATAACTAATTATATTTTCCCTTAGCGAAAAAATCTGCAAAAATCACGAAAAAAGCATTTACCAGAACTACAAAGTCAAAACCTTCAAAAGCAGCATCTACTGCATCGTCTAGTAAAGTATTAAAAACAATTCTCAGTGAGCCCGTGATACCTGAGTTACCAGTACAGTCCCCATCAAATTGTATTCCTGTTACAAGTTCAACCGCTCCCCCCCGACAGCTCACTTCACAAGTAGCGCTTAAAGTCCCAACGGCCACCCCACCGCAAGCGATTCCAAATCCAGTTGTAACTACCCGTGTTAATCGTGAAGAGCAAACCGCAGCTCAGATGGCCAAGTTCCCTAAGATTCTTCCGGCTCCAACGACGAACCTTCCAACGTTGCCACCAAATCCGAATCCATCCGTAAGTTCAATATCATCGTCTCCTTTGTTGGCGTCCGTAACAGCACCGTCATCCACCCCGTTGCCCAACCATGTTGCAGCTTTATTATCGACACCCGTACCAGCGGAAAAGCCAGTAGCAACTATGTCACTAGTTAACCCCGTAACTACACCATTGACCCCATCATTGACCCCATCTGCACCCACTATTCAGTTCCAGTCGAACCCAGCAAAGAGTTCCCCAATTCTTGCATCGCAGCTACAGTCAGCCAGCCCATTAAATACCAACAGTAATCATAAGCTCATAAATTCCCAAGTGCATTCGTTGAATTCCAGTCAGAATGCAAAACTACCTTTTAAATTCCCAACTTTCCAAAGTATGCAAAATGCAACGGTGAAAGTGAGCCATGCAAGTGAAGAAGATCTGGAGAGTTCATCAGACGATGAATTCGAAGCTATTGAACCAACCATTGGTTTATTTTCAACTGTACCTGCAAATTCTGCTGTCAGTTCAAAGAATACCACACAGAAGTCCACCGTGAATACTAAATCAGGAACCAATGTCAGTTCTACGATGCGTAATCCCATCACGAAAATTAATGAAAATGTCAGTACAGCAAAGTCAAAAATTATTGTAACCACTGTAAAAGGAACCACGGCTGTAACAGGCTCATCAACAATAGTAACAGCCTCTTTGCCTTCTCAGCCAAATTATTCAACTGTGAGATATTCTGCAGTCCAACTGAACAAGCTTCTGCAATCACCACAACAATCTCTGCAACAGCAGCAGCCTGTACTTCAACAGCAGTTACAGCAACAGCTACGCTTCTCACAGCAGCCCATTTTACAGCATAAACTAAATGTTGTGAAACTCGTTCCCCAGCAAACAACAGCCAGTAACAATACATTTAAAAATTATACTGGAAAATCCGTAATCCCAAACGTCAGTATCGTCTCAAGTTCAAATACAGTCATTTCAACATCAGTTGTAATAAGTCCAAGTGTTCAGTCTTTAGTACAAACCAATACTAGTACGTCAACAGGGGCGCCTAAGTCTTCACCAGCAGTTGTCAATCCGGTTGCAAGTGTTCCAAAAATGCTACCTATTACGGTCAACCTTCAGCAGCCAACGAGCAAAACAATTAATCCCACTGTACGGCCCATTATTTCGTTGACAACAACTCCTACGAGCTCAGCATCATTAGCTGGTACTGGCGTAGCAACAGCGGGTGTTTCCGTTAATGGTCCTGCCAACGTCAACAGTATTATAAATGTACATAGCGGTGGCTCCGTGGCCGCTACGACTATTCCCAGTAGTTTTTCAGTATCTACCAGTAGTGCATCAAATTCAACCGTATCAGTGTCTGGAACAAATTCCGCAGCTACTTCTACAGGTCTTCAAATGCTTAATTTGTTGAATCAGCGGACTGCCACTGTTATAGATTCACTAGGAGATGATTTGAATCTAAACTTAGGACTTTCAATGAATATCAAATATGAAAATTTGGAGGATGGAGGTGTTGGTGACGATGACGTAGGAAATCTTGGACATGCGAAATTTTCAAAACTACCGGATATGGAGAAAATTGATGATTTGTCTGTCCTTGAAGGAAATCCGTTTGATTCTATTCCTAACTTAAGTGACGAACTAGATGGTCTTGATCTTGATCTGGTGGACGGATTGTGTGATTTTGAGTAAGTCATGTTCAATGTTCATGTTACTGTAGTATTCCAGTACATATAATTACTTCTTAATTTTGCTAATTTTGATAACTAAATTCATGCCTCTTTGGTTTTGCAGAGGTTTATTGTCAGAGGAGAAGCAGTATGCAAGTTTCTTCTCCCTCATACGCGATGTATTATGTTCCACGCGAGACCATAGGATGACTTTTTTATGCCTAGAAAAAACAATACGGAAATGGTCAATGAGTCCAACGGCGACTTTAAATTTATGGTTTCACAGGGTTAATGATTGGAACGAAGCTTTGATTACAGCTTTAAACTTTTTAGCAGGGAATTATCAAGGTTCGTTTCGTAAGTGGAAATCAAAATTTTTTGTTACATTTGTTTGGTATCGGAGTTTACATTTGCCAGTGCCTTCACGCTTTATCATTTTGAATCTTCTTCTGTAAGTAAATATTGCACTTATCGGGTAGAACATTAATCTTTATCCTTGTAATAACTAATGCTTAAATGCGTATTGTGGACTGCTTGGTGATTCTATTTCGGGACTTTGCAGAGGGATGTTTATCTTCCTTTGTAGATTAGGAATTGAGTTGTTTCTTGAATTTTTAAAAATTAAACAGGACATCAAAAATCCTGTAGGTATCTTTTGGGGTGGGTTTGCGTGCTTACTTTAGAAATACGCTCAAGTTATTTGATATTTTAACAGGTTTTTTGATATTTTAATTTCAGATGTACACCCAGAAGACTTTGTTCCATACATTGAGTACAAATACAAAACTAAGTATTATCAGGTAAAATGAGTTATCATAGGTCTGAGTGTGCGGAGTATTTTTCTATTATTTAGCAGGGAAGAGTATGTAAATGCTACATATTATCTATTTTCGGTTTTAGTGGATTGGAGCTGGTCGAGATAGTGACAACAACTTGACTTCGCTTTGCAGCATGTGGCTTGAAAATGTAGATCGCCTCCCTCCTTTAAAGAAATTAGAAGCTGAAAACGAAGATCAGGAGGAGGAAGATGATGAAAACGAAGATTCAGATGGTCCCGGTGAAGAAGCAAAGAAGAAGAGTAAGCGTCCCCAGACTCCTCCTCCTCCGCGCTGTGTCACAGACTGGTCAGTCAGGCCCTCCACGAATGCGGAAAAAGATGCTTTTCAAACTCAGGTATTTGTCGTAATGAAACGGGGTGGAAATGAAACTGGTGTGTTTGAGTTTATTTTGACAATTCGTGTTTTTTTTTCGGGACTGTAGGAAAGAGCGCGTTTTGAAAATCCTCACAAAGCTTTCACTTACCAAATGCACGGATATGAATCAGTGGTTGGTCCTGTGAAGGGCGTTTATTCTAGTCAGAGTGGGATGACGAACAAAGCCAGGGGCCATTCTCTCTTAGTTGATGATAGACCTCCATATGTAACTATACTTGCTTTAGGTAAAATTCATATTTATGATTAAATTGAATATTTTTATCACGTAAGCAGTTTAACATTCTCAACATGTAAAACTTGACTAAACGTAATAATTCCTGGTATGTCAGTCCGAGACGCCGTCGCTCGTTTACCAAATGGGGAAGGAACTCGATCCGAGATTTGCGAGATGCTCAGAGATTCTGCATTCCTAGCTCCGGAAGCTTCTAATGTAACTTTAAACAGTGTTGTAAGCGGTGCGTTAGATCGGCTTCATTATGAACGGGACCCGTGTGTTCGCTATGATTCTCACAAGAAAAGTTGGGTTTATCTCCATCGGGACCGAACGCAAGAACAATTTGGTAATAATGGAATTCAAATAAAAATTGCTGCAAGATTTTAGCCTATTAATAATGCCTTGATGGTCAGATGTAGCTAATAATCTATATTTGTTTTTCATTTATGTTTTTCATATACAGAACGGCTGCACCATAACCGAAGTTACACGAAATCTACCAAGTCTCGTAGCAATACATCCAGAAAGTGTAGAAAACAAGGAAGTGGTAGTAAATCTCAGTCAGGATCTCCGGGTTCAACGAGTATAAAGGAAACTGTGACGACAACTACTACATCCACGGTAACAACGCCTGCTACTACTGCAGTCAGTACTGCCACCGTGACGACCCCTACAATGACCTTGACCAGTACTAAACTTCCCCCTGTTGGTACTCTGATTGCTAAAACCTCACTCAATGCTGCTAGTCCGCAAATGTTGCAGTTCACAAGTAATACGATACCAATAGCAACTCAAACAACAACCCCAATGAGCACCGACGCTTCGACAAAACCGAAAATCCCTGCAGTAGCTACACAGAGGCACACAGTTGTCACCACGACAAATGCTTCTGCTTCAGATGTGGTCAAACAAATATTCAGTGTAGATAATTCTCAGATAGTTACTAGTTCAAGTCCTATTGGCGATAGAGGGTCTACTGGAGGAATACGAAAGTTACCACTGAATGAAGTTCTTGCCGCAGCATCATCGCTGGGATCTACAATTAGGTTTGCTACAGTACCGAATTCGAGTGGGACTGTTGGTGTGACTGAAACAACTGGAAGTGTTAATGCAACTGTAGCTGGAACGGAAGGAGGTGCTAGTATTGTATTTAGGACATCTGGAAATTCAAGTCTGGGTCAAGCTTTGGCAAATCAAGCGTTAGCATGCAGTAGTGGGAGCTTAGTATCTCCTCAAACCGTGGCAGTTCAAGTTCAGTCAGTATCTACATCGGGCAGTGGCGGGATTCAGACAACTTCTATTCCCGGACAAGTAATGACTCAAGGGCCAACTATTGCAGTCTCACAGGCTGGGACCATGAGCGGTGCACCATTGAATTCAAAGTACGGTTTGATATGGCTTCGTTTTACATTTTCTTTTTAGTAGTTTCCATTTCTATTATTGAATTGTTTTGTAATTTAACTCGGTTGGTATTGTGGACATTGCAGTCAGCTACTTCTAAACTCATCAACGTTAATCAGACTTGCGAACTCCATCCGACTGCCAGAAGGTGTAAGGTTTGCCCAGGTCAGATTGCCCATGCAGCAAAACACAACGCATTCTGTTGGATCAAGCCCAGTTCGACTTCCTCAGCAGCGTATAATTTTAACCAGGGCGGCACTGTCTGGCCAAACACAAACACAGGTTAGTTTTTCGGAATTCATATTGACATGTACCAGAAATTGAGTTCATTTTTGTATTTATTTTCATTGGAGCTAATGTAATGCGTATTCGGTATTGTTGCAGGGTGTTCTTCTTGGTCAAACCCCAAATGGGCAAACGGTGATTTTGTCAACCACGCCTGGAGCGTTAGGCCACCTGCACGGAAACTCATCACCAATTCCTATCTCCATTACTACGTCCCAAGCTTCTCTTGATGCCTCAAGTATAACGCTTAATAATTCAGGCTCTCATTCTACAGTTACATCGCATAATGTGGTAACCCCAATAAGCATGAATACGTTTACTCGTCCCGGTACAATTTCTGTAATGGCGAACTCACAGACTGGAAGCAATATAAGTGTCAGTGTTGCGAACAATACCAGCCTGACGAATAGTGGCGGTGGGCGCTTTAATATCACAGAACTCCCAGTTTCATCCATAGTTGTTAATAACTCGAATGTGATGTCCTCGTCGGTCACTCCAACCATGCTGCCCATCTCTCATCATCAGTCTCAACCATCCGGAAATATTCTGCAGTCGGTGTCTAACACTCAGCATATTGTTACTCAAGTGGCAAATCATCTTCAAGCACAGCATAGCTCCCAAGGAGGTCATCCAGCTGCACAGTTAACTAGTCCAATAATTATACGTTCCCAACAAGGCGATTTTGTGATACCGGGGCACATTTCATTAGGAAGAGGAATGCAAGGTCAGTTGACTCATTTTTCGTATTAGCTGATCAGTGGTGATAGGGGTATTGGTGCTGTATATTGCAATGAAAAACCGAATTCTGTTTTAATTTTTGTAGGAATTAAAGTGATACCAGTACCAGCCGGGAAGCAAACCGTTTTGGCCAGGATCGTAGCTCCAACTACGCAGCACTCTCAGCAAACTCTTTCTGTTTCAAACCAAGCGGCAAACGCCCCACAGCCGTAGTCTGAGGCCCATAGCTAACATAACGCTACTATGACTAGTAAAGTATTTGCGTAAGAAAGGTTGGCATAAGTTGGTGTGTTGTTCAAAATTACAGAGAAAGTATGTAGCAAATTATTCTTGCGCCAGCGGATTTTAAAAATTTTGAGTTTGAAACGAATAGGCATACTACACCTTTATTATTTCAATCTTGCCAACTGTCCCAGACTAGCTTTTTTATCCAGATTGTTATAAGTATGGCTAAACTACAGTTACAGTTATTTACTGTAGACTGTAGAGATGGTAATGTGGAGTTTCTAGTAGTATTTCAATAGCTTGTGATAATATTTAGTGTCAAAATCCTGATAAACATCATCTATCCTTAATAAATTTATTTAAGCTAATTACTTTAAGAAAACGGAAATTCATCTAATTTCCAACAATATTATGTATCCTTGTTATTCAAGCTACGTTCAGTTGTATACAAGTTGTAATAATTATTCATTGAAAGGTTCAAATTATCTTGATCGTTCGTACAATACAATATTTGTATGGTACTCACATTAACAACTTAATACATACATATATATGTAATGCATTGAAGTAATTTGAGACTTGGAAGTACATAGAAATGTTGTGGGTATCGTTTTGCACTGTAGTGGTTTAATTAATATATTCGTATGTACTGTGTGAATGCTAATTAAGAAATTTAGTGACTTTTGTACGTAATCCATTTATACATATTACTAATTACTAATTAAGTACTACACACGGATGAGTATTGTTTGTGGTATGGAATTAAATGAAATTGTAATAGTACGTAAAGTATGAGTGTATGTATTAGGTATGCATATGTACATATGGAAAGGTAAGTACTGATTGTTTGATTTGATTTTGACATAAATTAAATTAAATTAAAAATATTAGCCTGTAAAGAGTTTCACTGAATCTGATCGATTGTGAATACATTACTACTTAAATAGTTATCACCTCTGTATTTTGATCGCCAATTGTTATATGTAATAATGTTTCTAAGTTGAAACAACTAACTACAATGTTTTGACTTTTACTAGTTAAGTAAATTGTAAGGAAAGGAATTATGTAATCTACACTCATGATGATATGATGAACAAAGGTATCATGCGTGTGGGAAATAATCTAATTACACAATATATAGTTCAACTCGGATTGAATTTTCTCCAGTACAAAAATATAGTTTGTAAGTAGTATCTAGTTCTGCAATTTGTTAACTGACTGTTTGCGTATTTTTTGGCTGTATTGACGATGGAATTGAAGTAATCATGCTGTAATAAGGATAAAATGGAATATGTGTTAGTATTACCTATACCTACAAAAATGGGTAGCATAAAAAATGATAAAATTTAATATTTGATAAGGAATTTTATATGTACATAACATTTGAACGTTGTTATTTTTCACAGTTTTTCGTAGATGCAATTGTATATACTTCATAATATAAATGTACCAATACCTAATTAATTATTTCATCCAGTATAACTATGACTGTTTATACCATATACGTTGTTTTATTTTGCTGTACCAGTAATGTGAATGAACGGATTTTTTACGGTTTCGCATTAATTTAAAAATAAAGTACATCTACATAACGTTATCACAATATAAGTACTTACGACGTATTTGTGACTGTGAGTCGTGAAGGGATTTCATTCTATTGTATTTTATTTCAATAGAAGTGAGGCAAAATCGGCCACCGGGGGGTTCAAACACCCAAAAATGTGTGTAACATCTTCGGGTATTCTTCCGTGACTTAATGTTACTCTCTAAGTATTACGTAAACTCTACTCCACTGCACTGCTCTGATCCTGAAAACACGCTAATTTTCTTGGCTTGATTATCTCCGCGTTTCAGTTCTGAATGAGCCTATTAAATGAAAAGACAAATTTGCTTGTTTTGGCAAACCCTCAAAAAAGTCGACAAAGACAAGGGAATGCAAAACCAAACAGTAAGAATGAGTAAGTATATGCTGCGCGTGTTTCCAGTTACATGACTTAAGACAAAACAATGCATGCTGTTTAAAATAAAATAATTGCAACATCATGCTTGGTTTCAGTTTGAAGTGTCAGAAGAACATTAGGTTAAACGCTCAGATTATGTACCTCAAAATTGGTAGGTCAGAATTCATTTTTCTGAATTGTTCAAATTCTCAGATTTTTATCGTGAACATCTAACAGAGCATAATCGCAAAGATGTGTAATTATGCATCTGTTATTAAGTGTCCCGAAAGCGGCGTGTGTGAGGTCTTGGCATCTTGGCTTGTGTTGGGTCTTCTGCCCATCTTACAAGCGAAATTTACTTCTATTGTTCCTCAAGATGTTGCATTTTTTAAATATGCACTGTTTCATTATTATCATTATTTAAACACAAAAGCTTCCTAAAATCCTAGTCAAATACGTGTTCAAACGCCCTAATGTGTGCTGTGCTGATGAATACAGTCATTGGCATTTGCAATCTGTTGTTATTTATTACGCTGAAGCTGAAACGCTTAACCTTTTCGGAACGGTAATATGCTTAGCGTTGAATATTTTTGAAAACGCTAATTATTTCTAGATTTTTGACCTTTTTGAATAATAAGTGTTATTGACTAGTTTTGACCTTTTAGAAAAATTGTTATTTACTAGTTTTGACCTTTTTGAAAAAGTGTTATTTACTAGTTTTGACCTTTTTGAAAAAGTGTT
>JAQFZC010005959.1:0-13269 GCA_034695205.1 Dicyrtoma fusca
GGCCCCTTTAATCCACTGGAATCTCACAAACCACCACATACCACACTCCGGTGTAATCCGAGCGCTCTAATTAATTTAAATGGCTTCTGCAGATAAGAGTTCGAACCGAGTTCAAAGGCCCCTTATCAAGGTTCCAGATAAGAACTCGGCCGCCCTCCCATCCCCACTCAAATCAACTGGACTGAGTCTCAATCCAAACGAGAGCTCAAGTGTATGACCACTCGCCTTGAAGTTTGGATTGAGACTCTCTAGTGGACATAGTCCTGTCCTTATTAAGCTTGGCCTCAATACTGTCCATGCTCTTTATTAATTAAAAGTAGACATTAGCCCTACACCTAAACCCCTTTTAATTTAGTTGATAGTTAAATGCCGAAAACGTACTTACTAATTCTAGTCCCAAATTTCCTAGGAATGTAATGTATAATTCGTTGGTTAGGGTTGTAATTACTGTCAACTATTTGGCTGTCTTCGCAGAGTTGTCAATTTCAATTCATTGGTTCCTTTACAAATGAATAAATCACACGCTGTACTGCCTTCGTCTACCAGCACTCATCGCCAAACTATTTAGGCTGTTCTTTACTTACTGTCCGCCCAGAAAGCAACTGTCCCTTACTGTATGGTATCTCTATGGTTAAGTTTGTTTTTAGTCTGCAGTTCAATTTAATAGAGATAATCTGTATAATCGAATTCATTGCTAATAGTTTGACGTTCAATATATTATCGAAGTACAATTGGGAATAGAAATATAGTCGATTTTACTAATGACGCCCCAGCTTTACTAAGATCATTAAATTGAATTAAACAATTTTCAAACTCTTTGATAAGTACAGCATGTCATGGAGTGTGAGATGGCTCAAAATGGAATTGACATCTCATGTATGTACGTACATACATTACTCGCAACTATTGACTTTTACCGTTTGAGCCTAAAAACTGAAAAAAATATATTGTGCATAGTCGTATGTGAATTTCAATAAAAATAATAAGAATAGGAACTTTTCCCAACGCGTATCCCCCTGTAGAGTGTTACATATACTTTCCCTTTGTTTCTTCTGCACCTTGAATAGTAGCAATGGGGATATCCTAAGTAGGCTCTATTAATCTTATAAATGTATGGCTAAAGCATGCTACATACAAGAGGAGGGTATAAGTATTGGAAATACATAGGTTAAATTGTTTATTACGCTACGATTGCACTTTTCACAAGTTACTATGAAGATTTCCAGTTTACCCCAACAAATGTACAAATGTCGACACCGAAATAGCTTACCAGACATATTTGTAATTATTGTGATGGCCAAGTATGACGTTGGCTTTAGAGCGGAAACTAGGGAAGAGATACTTTGAACATTGATCTTCAATACTAAATAAATTCCATTTTGCTGCATTTAAAACCTCAGTGTCGAACAATTCATTCTTCTAATGAGTTCACAAAGAACTTCGTTTCATCACATTGCATTGGTCCAAATATACATATTTAATTAGCTTGTTTGTAAATTCTTTATTCTTTGACTAGGAATTTGTAGCTTCGATTTTGGTAGTTCCTTTATCTGCCTGTCCGTCTTCAATTTCTAATGTTGATGGATAATTTTAATACATAAACAGATCGAATAAAATAAAGCTACTCTTGTTCGGGCTTCCACTGGAACTTTAAGCATTAAGTTGAATAAGGAGATTGTGTACATGAATTCTGAATCCACAAATAAAATCATGTTTCTGAAGGGTTGTGTAAAAGAAAAGCTTTCAGCTCAAACGATGCCATGAAAGTAAATGTAAGTGCTCAGCATTCCAAGAAGCAAAACTGCGCATTCGAAAACTTTAAAACAAGATATATTGAGATGAGACGCATTATGTTTTTGTATTCTTTTTTGTAATGGTGCAACATAAGGACTTCGTGTATTGCAAATCTTCTAAAGGTTCAAAATGTTCTATTAACATGGTTTTGAAAAAGAGTAATTTGAATTGTTTTTATGGTTTGATATTTACCATTTGCCATTTACAATTCTGCATTTGCAGGCGAGTTAAAAGATAAACACTCGTGTAAAGACTGTATTTTGTACTAGTTACAAGCTTTTTAAAGGTGAAAACCGGGATATTTACATTCTTTAATGTGTGCAAAGTGCCTGGCTTGGTTTGTTCAGTAAAGTCTGTCTTTCTCTTTTTAGAATTGCTGTACATTTGTCACGCACTTTGTTTCTAAGTCACGAGTTGAAACGTGATCCAGAAAGCGAAGTGAAAGTTATTCATAATTTATTACAGTTTCCATCATAGGAAGTGAAAATTCATGAAATGGCATCAAACATTTCCCCCGGTCGTGAGTACTGCAATAGATACACCTCGGCTTCCAGTACAAGCTGGTAGAAGAAAATGCAACTCATTTTATGAGTCATGAAATTAAATTTGAAGCCGCTGTAATTAAAACGTTGTATTCTTTCATCCGCTGCACTCAAGCGTGCGGTCACGTCGCCATCCTTTCGGGGAAGAAAGAAGAGTCAAGTGCATCTGAGGGAGTTTCCCGGGAAAAAAAAGGGACAGAGGCAGCAGCCTTCGTCTTCTGCAAACAAAGCTTGGACCAGCCCGGCATGATGGAATCTATCAAAATAACAAAGTTTTCGTTCGTCTTCCGTGGCCGTTGAAAAGCCCAACTTTGTCTACAGCTTGGGAGCAAACAAAGTAACAATTCCGTGATAAAGGATGCGTGGATAACTAGAGCATCTCTCCCTCTATCTTGACTATCATCTCCAGTCATCTATCATAGAAAAATAAAACTCTTCGCTTCTCTCCTTTTCTCTCATATCCCTCATCCACTCACATCCCTTTCATGGACTAGGGAGCAAAAGGACGCTTGTGACCACAATAAGTCCCTTGACACCAGAAAGATTTAACCACTAAGAAATCACTATTTTGGAAACAAGTAAGAAAAGAGAATATTTCGAACTTTTTCAAAAGAAGAAGGTAAATACTCCGTTTTTCAACTTTAAAAAGCGTGTGACTAGTACAAATTGCCTACACCTTTTATAAAAAGCAAATAAATAATACAAATTACACTTTTTCCACACCTTGTAAATATTGCGTTTTGTGTACTTTTAAAAGCGTATAAATAGGGCATTTTTTAGTTTTTGGAAATATGCAAAGAGGAAATTTTGATCCCTGTTGTATGCATGGAAACTTTTAAAAAATCTTTCCAAAATCATAAAAATGGTATATTTTGCGCCTTTTGAAAAATATGTAAGGAAGGGTTGATTTCCGACGATTTTAAGAAGACACGAATCGAATAATAGGAGGCATGAAAAATTCCTAGAAATGGAACATTTTGCTCTTTAAGACTAGAATGAAAGTTTACAAAGCGAGTCAGTCACGTCCCCACCCCAAAATACTCGTATCTACTTTTACTACTTGCTCAACTAGGAACTAACAACCAACAACTGGACTGCCAACGTACGCGGGACCCAACGTCTGTCCCACGGATCTACAGACCGAGACCTCCAGCCACAACACGGCCATGGACAAGAGCAAAATTCCTAACTAACAACGTTCGTAGGCAGACCGCAACTTGGGAGATAACCGCTCTCCATCTCATCCACTGGAGCTTCCTAGCTCACTCTTCTACCGAGCCCAATCATGTATTCCCAATGGTAAATAAATTTTTCAAATCCCTTTCTAGAAGATTGAGTGTTGTCCAAGGAGACAAGCCCTCACCCAACCAACACAACTAACTGTCAAATTTATCATGACCACGAGTACGCGACTGCCACGGCTTCCCCCATTACGTAGGCAGTTAGCTAGACACCCAAGCACACTATTAGTCGAGCTACTATTAGTAGTCCACACTTGTGAAACTAGAAAATGAATTCAAACCATTTGGGCCTTTCAAGTATGACGTCATAGAATTGACTGTTTTACATTTTTGAAACTTGATTTTTAGGTTTTGCTTTTTTTTTTTGAAAAGTATAAAAAATAATCCTGTGTTTGACCTTTTTTCAAAGCTCTTTCTAACCCAAATGGTATTACTTCATATTTGAAATGTCCTTTTTTACGTCAGTATTTCCAACCAGGAATGTAAAACTATACCAGAAATACTATCTACCTGGCATGGGTTGAGGGGATATCGGTAGCAAGGATGAAGCTGTCAAAAGTCAAAGGTAACTGTAAGACAGACGGTGAATTTTTAAGTGTATTTCTAGTTATTATATACATATGTATATATATATACAGATATAGCTTGGCTGAAGAAGCAAAATGATTTCTTGTGATACTTTGCTCGTTGCCAGAAGTCAGAGTCAGAATACATTTCACCGCGCTCGTGATCGAAGCTATTACTGAATATGCATCACTTTGCTTCGTAAGCAATGGGAAGATCGTAAAGTTGCGGTTGCTATTCTGCTTGGGGAAGACCGTGCATACCTCCGTACATGGCTTGTGCAACTATTTGGACACGAATGTAAAGAATTTAAAGTGATGTACGGCAGTTAAGTGAGTACACCGTTTTTGACAGCAGCAACCCTTTCCGTGTTAAAGTGGGACGCGAGGCTAAAACTAAATATTCCACTCACGAAAATTCCCTCGCCACCGCACCACCCCAACAAAGCACGGAGACGTAAATTTCATGGAGGTAATTAGATTTTTGTAAACTAACTGCTTCAAGGAGTAACTCACCATCAATTATTTCCAGAGATCATTAGTGTCCTACCAAGTAATTTATTCCTATTTATTTGTGTACACTCCTTCATGCAGACGGCTCCGCCGGTCTGGTCTGGTAGAGAGGGCTCCCAAGTGTAATCCACCCCAATCTTTTGCACTGCAAATTCCAAACCAGGCTTCGCCCTTCAACTAACAGCAAAGCGTGGGCCAAGACCTTCATTTCACTGGCAAACTTATATATAGCTAACATTTCTAAGCTCATATTGAGATTGCATACAATTTTCAAAATATTTAGTTTAACTACCGGTAGTCAAGATAGAAATAGCTAGCAAAATATCACACAGCAGTTAACCATAAATAGTCCGAATAAATGCTGTAAATGGCGTGGAAAGCACAATGCCTGATAAAGATAGCGAGATTTCAGTCGCATCTGACTATAGCCTATAAGGATAAATAGCTATGTACATGTCTAACTATCGATCTTAGCTGTAGTCAA
Organism: Dicyrtoma fusca; assembly: GCA_034695205.1. NCBI lineage: Eukaryota > Metazoa > Arthropoda > Collembola > Symphypleona > Dicyrtomidae > Dicyrtoma > Dicyrtoma fusca. The sequence goes on from JAQFZC010005959.1 coordinate 5,138, forward strand.
AATTAGCTATTGCTAAGTTTTCTAGTGAAATCAAGGCCTAAGGTGCAACGTGAGGTAACAACGTGTTCTGCCGACGTCAGCCATGTATAACTCACAAGTTGTTTTAAAAAAATTGTCTAAATTAAAGTTTATTTTGAAGGGGCAAAACTTGAATTTCTTGTTAGTAAAAGTGCAAAATTATGTTACGGTTGCTTTTACAATTGCAAAATACACTGAATACCGCATTTAAAAGTACACAAAATGTTATTTACGGTTTTTGAAAGTGCAATGTCTGCTAACTACCTTATTCAAAGAGAAATGGTTTATAGTTTCTATGCATGTATTCTAATATTCAAATGCTACTTTTATATTCTGTAAACTTGTAAACCGTAGGCTTTCAAAAAAACAAATTCATTGCACACTAAATACATTATAGCTGCTTCTAATTGTGTTTTAAAAACTACTCGAATATTGTTTTGCTGCTAATCCCTTCTGGGATTTATGCCATTTTGCTTCACAACCCAGGAAGCATGCCTTGGAAATAATGACGTGAACGCTTTTCATCGATTTCATCACTCATAAGAAAATGTACGTAAGGCAGTCAGATGTCAAACAAGAATAATGGGGAAACATCTTAAATCATTCTAGGCCGTTGGTTTCTTCTTAAACCTGTCATTTTATTTATGCCTGCATATTACGATGTCTGTAGCTATAGTGGAGGCAGACTTATTGTAAGCCACAGAAAAATAAATCTCTGGTCCAAAATAATTATTGTAGCAGCCCTACGCACCGTTAGACTCATCATTATTTCTCATATGACCAAATGACTTATGTGCTTCCAGTCTAACATAAGTAATTACCGTTTAAAAACTTGGTAGAAATAATAACTACTCATACACTGTATTTTTGCTTTTGACGACTTTATATTATTACCGAATAATTATACAAACAATACTTCATATATGTATGCTACGGCATTGTTTGGAGAGAAATAAAACAGCATTCAATTTGAACGCAAAATTCTTGCCTGAGTCGTACGTACACTTATTTTTTGGGTGCTATTGATTTACCAGTTACATAACTTCTAAGGTATAGGAATGGCAAAAACATTTGGTTGGATGGGTTAGAGTTTTTAAATTTGCTGGCTTAGTCGGTTTGTTCCTCCCATTAAAAAGTTATCTTGACAAAGTTTTAATGGAAAAATTTGGCTTTTCTCATTAAAATCTAGATAGTATACGAACCAACTATGTAACTCCTGACTGACTACCAACTTGAATTACACCGTCTTCAAAAAGTTTAAAAAAAATGCAACAAAACTTTTGTCATTTTGAAAATGGCAAACCGGATTCCTAAATCAAAGATGATTCTTTTGCTCACTTTTTAATTTACGTGTACACAAGAGCATGCATAACTTCTTCGGGAAGTGAGAAGCAAAATGATGCATACCTACGTACACAAAATTGTATCAAAATGGTAGCATGCCTAATATATCGTCTATTTAACATTTTACAATTTTTCCTAAACCTGCTAATAAGACATTTTGAAAGTTTAGAATTTAAAAATAAACATTTTTCAATTTTTTTTAAAAAGTTTGCATTGTCTTTAAAGTCTTGCAAATATGACAATTTTCCATTTCAAGAGATTTTAAATAGCAAGTTTTGCCTATTTAGGACACACTCTAAAGTATGTAGACTTAAACTCTCCTTTAAAAATCTACAGCGTATATGTCAGTTTGCTTCTTAATCCGCTGCACGTGCATCCTCCAGAACTGAAATAAATTGATCTCGCTTTGGTACGAGCCTTTGCGTCAAACTTGATTCTGATTTAAACTTTGTGAGATGTCCCCCATCTTCTTCTAGCCGTAGTAATTACACGTGGTACATGATAATGATGATTATGCACGGATGAGAAAGTCCTGCTTTCACATTTTATCCGCTTTTCCTCCTCATCCCCATCATTGCAAGTAATAGGAGACATTGCAATGATCCACTTACTATTATGCCAGTATGTGTGCTATACTTTCATTGTCTTTGATGCACTCACAAAAATTTGAAGTCATGGTTGCAGTGGCAGTGCTATGGCGCCCAACACCCTCAAAGTCAAGCTTAAGAAACTAAACGTACATACTTTCAAGCGCATTCAGAGCCATTCCTTCTCCCAAGTTAGAATGAGTATACTTACCTGCAAAGAAAAAAAACAATTTAAAGATTAGTTATCGTAAGCTTGTATTTTGAATAATGTGTTTTTTTCCCATTACCAAGCATTACACTTAATGCAGTACAAACACGTTTAGTGGCCATTCGGACCTATTTTATTGTTAAGGGCTCTGTGTAAAAGACCCACGTCATTTATTATGTTTCTATAATTGTATGTTGTATCTTGTATGCCGATCTTACACAATCCCAATGTCATCATTTACTGTGGCTAATGAATAACAGGAATGGCAATCATCGGAAACTTATTCAGGGCCATGATATTATACTGCCGTATAGGCGACTGACTGATTATGTGAGATTGGGCTGTCTCTGTGTTTGCTCGCTTGCTTTCTAAATGGAGAGTGTATAATAAAATGAAATTAGGCAATCTGAAATGGAAGCATCGTAACGTAAAATAAAATTGAGGAAAAGCATTAAATTTTCTTTGAAGTACGAGATCCCGTTTCATCATCCCTGAGTGGCTCAAGCGTCGCGTCATGCCGTGTCGCGTGCCTTAGCAGTCCAAAGAATACGAGGCTCAAAGATAGCTTAGCGAGGGCCAAATTAAGCTACAGTAAGACTCGGATTAGTCAAGAGGATTTAAAACTAATAGATTATCTAATCAACATTACAAAAATGCACTTTGTTTTGAAATGTTTTAAATAAAAGAGCACGTAGGTTGACGTTTTATGAATAACGCAAAAATATTTCTTAGATACATATATAATAATTAATTATTACAAAATTTTGCGTTTAAAATAGAGTTTTTGTGAAAAAGGTCTTTTTTGAAAAAGCACTTATAGAAACTACTGCTTTCCAAAACTCAGCTTACAAAAGTTAGGATTGTTTAAACTGTTAAAATATGCAATTAATTCGTAGTTTTTTAAATGTGACAATTGTGACTGACTTTAACTTACTAGTTAGTACAAACATAGGGCTCCGTTTGTAACTGTTTTACAAAGCTTCACAGAATCCGTGGTCGGAGATTTACGGTGCATATAATATAATATCTGTTCTAGCTTTCACAATAACCAGGGCTCTGTAGAATGTAATACATGCTGAATGACGCTCATCCAAGTCAAGTTAGGACTGCGACAGTAGTAACCTCTCTATGTTAAAAAGCACTTTGAGTCAAATAGTTCACATTTCCTCCTTTTCATGACCAGGATAATTATGCATGCTTTTTATGAATATCCAACTGATGCCTAATGACTTCTCTGTACGTCGGGAGTGAATGTGCAGAGGGAAAGAAAGCGAGTGGGCCAAGAATTATGCATTATCTGTGTGTGCTGGAGACGTCGTCGTTTGTAGTGCGTGTGTTCAGCTCACGAAATTACTTCGTCTTGTTATTACATTTTACAGTTTCTGGTTGTCCCTGCACTTGTGCCCCGTTGCATTGTACACCGTATTCAATGCACTACGCTTCCTTTTGCTTCAGAGCAGAAGCTGAGTGCAGAGCAATGGTACAAAAATCCACTAAAATTTAGGAAACGTCACTTGAAGCGACCTAGTTACTTTAACATTAAGATGGATCATATTATTAGTCGTGGCTTAAAAGCAAATGGACGCATATACAATATTTTTTAAAAGGAAATATACATAAAAATGTGGCCTTATTCAGTATATCGCTACTGTAACCGTAAAATGTTTAAGACTAGTTTCTGCGTAGTTAAAAAATGGCGTCAGTTTCACCAACTAATATTCCAAATACAAAATGGCCGTCAAAGTCCATTGCTAATTTTAATAATTCGGAGGTGTAAAGTGTCCTAAATACATGCTTGTAAAAAGGTGTAAAATGTCCTATTAAAAGCTGGACGACGTTTAACACAACTAAGAACTAACTAATGAAGTTCCTAACAAAGTAACGGTAAAATGTAGGTTAACGTTTCCTTCAAGTAACGAAATGGAAAAATGATTGAGCAAACAATTGTTTTACAGAGAACTCGTTTAGTACAATTTTTTTATCTTTCTGGATTTACATAATAAACCATATCCTGTGCTGGTAAATGGATCGTGTGATTTTCCAACTTATGTCCCCTCTACGTGGACCCTACACCCTCGTCTGTCATGTGAAGCACACAAATCTCGGAAATAGACCTGTTTATTTGTTTTCTATTGTACTTTGTGTGCTTCTGTTTTGTAAGTACTGTATCCTTGTGTGGGCCTAGTTTTCTACTTTGCCACCGTCAGCCGTACCAGTCCATTCGACAAACACTCTTAGGCTGCATAATTTGTTGGAAATCCTTGTCTTGTGTTTCCAGATATTTATGTACTTTGGAAATATTGAGCAATAACACGTGCAAAGCTCATAAAATATTTCATCTGGCTACCATCACCAACACCACACTACCACCCTACATACATTTCAGCATTCTCAACATTTCACAAGATCAATTTCCACGGAATTAGAAAGCAGATGCATGGTGAAGAAATCGATGTCGATTGCAAAATTCCATGTTCCCATGTTTTAAGTCATACTGCTCACTTATGTAGACAATAAAATTTAATTGCGTACTCAGCTGCTATTGTTTCTATACGTTCTACGTGTTCTACAGTAAATTTGTGAGCAGGTTTTACTTCCAATTTGTATTCAATTCACCCATCCAACTCTCAAAGGGAAAAAATACTACTGTTTTGAGAATTGCTGAATTATTTTCAATTTTCATGTTGGTCTGTCGTATTTTAACGGAAATATCTGGATTTGTGAATAAGATTTATAGTAGTTGCTCTATTAGTGTCCTAAGAAGAGTTACTAAGTTTTTTCAAAGCTTATTTGTGTCCTAATTTTGGTTTTTAAAAGCATCAAGATGCCTATAAAGGAATTACAGTGCTACAGCAGTTCGTCGAGAAGGGTTACTACTACGACTGCGTATTTTCAAAGTTAAATAAGTTGCATATTATTTATTTTTAAAAGCGTATAAATTTAAAAATACGTACAAATTAACATCTTTCCAAAGAATTGCTTAAAACTGGCATACTTTTTGTAGCAACCGACATATTTTTCAACCCCGTCGTTAATCTGAGATTTGCGGTATGATTTTATGATTTATTAGTCTTTTCGTACATTACATGACATTTCCACCTAACACATGAATTACAAGAGCAACTTGACTAACGAACTTTATTCGAACGGAACTAATTTCAGTAGTTTGTTTGATTAATTTCTATTACATAATTAAAACAAGGAAGTATTCTTGTTTGCATTTGTGTTCTGATCAAATATACATACACGCCACAGATTCTGATCGAAAATTGAATGAAAGCTATGATAACGAAGAAAAAATTAGTGTCTTTTTTTGTATTTGAGCAACTTTCCCTGAAACGTGATTGCTATATTATCCTGTGTAAATTTCATTCATACTTTCACTTTAACTTTCTACGCTTTCTCCAATAAGATGCAAACAGTGCGTACAGCAAATTTTCTAATAACAGAGCAATACACCTTCAATTTATACGGATCTCTAAAAGTTCAAACGTAGGTACTCACACTTTTACAAAAGTAATTCACTGTTGTACAAAATTGCACATTCATTTTGGTAAAATTCATACGGCGAATACCCAGATTTTACAAATTGTAAATTCCTTATTAATACAATTTAGAAAGTGAAAATGTCAGAATTTTGTATGGTGAAAGTCATATAAGGCATAATGTAGACGGAGATTGTGTGGATGCCTACTTTAATCTGTTCTGGACTTTCACCAGCGCTATACAAAGTTAAGGTGCTTGCCATTGCTGCTTGTGGAACAGAGGCACATCTACTGGAATAATGGTGAAAGTGGCTCGTATCAGTTTTATGCAAGTGTTAGAAAGTAGCGAGAGAGCTTTCAACTTTCTCCTGCTGTGTGCCACCAATGTCCATGCCAGAAGACTCTCAACTTTCTCCGGAGTTTCAATTTAAATCTCGATTTAAATTTGAGCAGCGTACCCCACAGAGAATAAAATTTCTAATCTAAAACGCTAATGGGTATTTGCTTCTTAGCTCATGTGGTTCCCTTAAACGATTCCATGGATTCAAGCTATGAATAATGTACACATAAACCCACTAAATATTCTTTCACTCATATTCTTTATACCTACAGTACATGGGGAATAAAATATGGAGCTCCTCCTCATGCATGTAATACGAAAAGCCTACCTTTCACCAAAAATGTGTACAAACTAATCGTAAGCAGCATCATATTAATTTCCATGCATTTTAGACCAGAATGGTTTAATATTCTTTATCGTATGCTGAGTCTAGAGCCCAGTTCTGACAGGAATAGAAATTACGAGCATAATGGAGAGCGCTCACCTCTCACGCTTCCCCCTTCAGCCCTTTCTGCAATAATGTTGGCGTAATTTATTATATTTAATATTTTCATTTAATTTCTCTGAGCAGCCCACAAGTATTCTTCACTCTTTCCAACGAGGTAGCTCTTTGTATTACTTTCACCGCCTCCCACAAAACGAAAATTAATCCTACAATTTCCAATAGCATTCACGGGATGGACCTTGCCAAATATTCGGACGGTAAGGGACTTTGCAATTATTATATCCAACATCATTATGTGGATGTTTCTCAAAAAAGACCCCTAACATTTCAAAGTGTGAGAAACGTAATTATTGTACCAAGAATTAAGGTTTTCATAACGTGGTAAATATGAAATCGACCTTTTGTCAGGAAACGTACAAACAAACATTATAGCTTTGGAAAGTCTAAAACGATCATTGGATTAATTTGTTCAAATAGGAAGGCAATTGAAACAGACATTTTAGAGCGCAAAAATCGCAATACAAGTCTTTGTAAAAGAGTAAAACACAAAAGAAATCGCTTTCGAAAAGGGAAAACTTTCATAGTAGCTCGTTTTAAAAGTCTAAAACAAAATTAACATTTTACAAATAGCACAATGCAAAGTAGCATTTTCTCAAAGTGTAAGACATTAAAACAGACAGACGGAAGTGACAACTTTTGCTAAATTTGAAATAAATTGTTTGAATTTTTTGTCAGCAACAAAATCGTGATATTTACTGCTCAAAAAAGTGTGTCTATTCCGTAATTACTGAATGGCCCCTACATACATAACTGGAGCCCTCTGCTCAGTGAGTGTAATTCGTAATGCAATTATAAAACTCATACACTGTTAAGAAATAATTGCGCTCCTGACTCCGACTGTCTGCAGAGTTGCAGACCGTGTGTGTGCTTGGGTTTGGGTTTATCCTGGAGACTCGTGGAAGGAGGATTGGATTTTGTTCGTAAGCGCTGAAAGGAAGTCATTTATTTCACGTGAAGTGCAAAACCGTAAAGTTTAAATTGGACTCAGGCCAGAAATATTTCACTTTTTTTCCATCTCAGTCAGTCCTTCGGTCCTGATAACCAATAACTTATGACTCATCTACCATCTTCCGCGCCAACACAAACCCAACTATCTCCCAATAGCTCTCCTCCACCCAGCTAATGCTTTTTCGATAATCACGAATCAGACTGACCACTTATTGCTCCTATAAATGAAATAAACTCCCCTCGCAAGATCAATTGACTTACTAACTATCATGTTCACTTATGAGCAGTGAATTTCCAATTAATTCTGGCAGTTTAATACATTGGAATTTTGATTTTAGAATAAGTTTTACTTCTAATACCTACTACTTCCTTAAAGGTAATCAAAATCCACCATTGAATCTTATTAAGAACTCAAAAAATTATCATCAGTTTTGCTGGTTTTAGAGGTCACAGTTAGTTGCTTATTTGTAAGCTACAAAGGTTATGCAATCCGCCATATGTAGAAAGGAGCAGAGGATTGCAGTGTGACATGGATTTTATTGGCTGTTAAAATTGAAAAAAGCTACTGCCTGACATTGCAAAAACTTTTTAGTGCTTTTTAAACGACCAAACAGATTCTTTAATAGTGTACCCCAACTTTGGACTGTATCCATTAAACTATAAATCTGTCCGTTTTCCATGGCTTAAGACGCAAAAT
>JAQFZC010005960.1:0-13266 GCA_034695205.1 Dicyrtoma fusca
TTTGTTTCAGTGGTGGGCAGCACGGTAGGGCTGGTGGGCACCGTGCCCACCAGTTAACATGTTAAAAGAGGCCCTGCTTAAGATATTGTTACCAACGACATAAAGCTGTTATAGTGATACCTTGTTACAAGTGCCAGATTTACAAATTACCAATTAACGAAGACATTTTTGGTTTTTATGCTGGAATAAAACATTAGAGTGGTAAAGGTGACGGTTTTTTTAAAAATTATATCAGATCAACAAGAAAAACCACCTTTGTATCATTTTGAGATTGAACACTGTTAAACGACTGAAAACTGAGTATCCTAGAAAATATAATTTTGATTAGGGTGGAACGGAACAATAGATTTCAGTCAAATCTGGGAATTTGGTATCCCCCAGTCTGGAGAGTGCTGTTAGAATTTATAAAAATGTAGTTGCTTAAAAAAAGGTCCATTTATTAAGTTTTTTCGTCATGTTGCTTTTAATTTAGCCTACTTTTGGCATATTAGATACCGGGGAAACTATTAAAAAAAACACCCACTGACCGGAAAGCACCAGTTAATATTTCAGCCCGGTGATGTTTATCACCAAAATCTAAATACCTACTTGTTAAAAAATGCGTTATGACGGTTCTGAGTATATACGACAAAACCCTTAAACTGCTCGACATCAGGACATCAAGGAAAGAATGTTTTTTTCAAATACGTCTAGTCTACATATTTGTTTTTTCATTAAGGTCGAAAGTAGAAATACACATTCAAAACTAGTCACTAAATCTTTCAAAAAACATGATTATAGGAAATTCACGCTTTCTAAAAGGTCAAAACTAGCAAATAACAGTTTCAAAAATTTCAAAACTAGTGTCTACCACTTTCAAAAGAGTGAGTATAGGAAATTCACGTTTTCAAAAAGGTCAAAATAAGAAAAAGCTATTTTCAACAGGATGCAAAAATAGACACCGTACCGTGTCGAAAATGTCAATTTGTGATTCTTTCTATTTCATCCATTTGCACTTTCGAAGTACGAACTAGTACAAAATATTCAGTGGTACACCTGAGAAGGAAACAAATCATACCAGTTTCCCCGGAAAGTCATTAAGCCCTAAAAACTATTCGTAAGTCCGGGTTCTAGACCCGGTGGCTATTTAATCCCCTGTGTCTCAAAAGTCAAATACAATATGCACTAACCCTGTTGTAAATGTTTGTTTCTTTTGACTTCTTTTATTAACCGTTTGGTTTGGTAATGCAGCCAATTTGATTGAATTATTTGACGTCTTATTGACCATATCGATTTGCCATGTCTCTGCTCGATTAAAACATTTCGTCAGTCCTATTAGCACAAACAGTTGTTCTTTTAAATATCGTATTAACAACTTAGCTTTCGTCGTTTTGCACATGTGGGTTAAAGTTCAATACGACGAGGGTTTTCGTCGTTTTAACTGTGAATCAGTCGAACATACGACGTACTTTGCAAAACATTGCATCAAGGATTTGGATATCGATAAACATGATTTTTGAAATTCCAGGTTTCGAAGATAGTCTTTCGAAGATACAGTTTTCGAAAATAAAGTTTTCGAAGATAAATTCTTTCGAAGATATTGTCTTTTGAAGATTTAGTTTTCGAAAATAAAGTTTTCGAAGATAAGTCTTTCGAAGATATTGTCTTTCGAAGATACAGTTTTCGAAAATAAAGCTTTCGAAGATAAAGTCTTTCGAAGATATTGTCTCGAAGATGTGGTTTCGAAGATATAGTTTTCGAAGTTGTTACCGCTTACCCAGGTAACTACTTCTTTTTAACATATGCAATACCCTTTCATGCATTAAAATCCAATGCTCTTACGGCTTCATATATCTGTTGCAAGTTGCAATTCTGAACTGTCAATTATGTATGGTTCAAATCGATGAGTTAAACTCATTTATAAAGCTAAAAGCATTGCAAAATCCTTCACATAATATTATAACTACCTAAAAACGTACCTAGGTTTATACATATATTCTGTATGTGAAGAGTTCGTTGGCAAAACCAGTTAAGTCTATTTTTTTCAAAAATGATTTTTTTAGCCAATCTTATAGCTTAGCACTAGAGACTACTTTACATGAAATTTTGGAGGTCAAAGGTCACCGGAACTATTTTTAAAAAATCGTTAAACATTTGGTTTTTTGGCAAAAACAGTTAAGTCCAGCAACCGTTTTTTGGCAAAACGAGTTAAGTCCACTATTTGCTATTTAATAGCATTGAATGGACTTAACTGGTTTTGCCAAAAAACCGAATATTCAACGATTTTTTAAAAATAGTTCCGGTGACCCTAGACCTCCGAATTTTCACCTAAACTATGCTCTAGTGCTATTCTTTCTGATAGGCTTAAAATCCAATTTTTGAAAAAAATTACCATTTTTGAAAACAATGGAAGTTAATGGACTTTTTTGGCAAAACGAGTTAAGTCCAATATTTATAATTTTTAAATATTTTTTTAAAAAACACATAAGATGGGTAGATTTGAATAATTTTCACCCGGTATACTACCAAGGTTTACTAACAATGTGGGCAACTTCGTTTTGCAAATTGTTGACTTTATAACTCGTATTTAGAAAATCGTTGTTTTTAGTAAGTTATCGCAAATGGACTTAACCACTTAACTGGTTTTGCCAAAAAACTCTTCATGTATATTTTAATGTAGCAAAAACGATTTTACAGACGCTTTCCTTTGTAAGGTTGAAGAAATTATTTCGAATATTGTACGACAAAATAAGTAGGTATAACTTGTAAGGAGAATATTCCAAGAGCAATAGACTGTTAAGGGAATTATTTCGAAGAGACAAGAGCATAAGGAGAATACGGCACAAAGGCAACGGAGCTTATCGAATGGTTTTTTGATGACTGTACAATGACCGATGGAACGATGTACAAAATATTAGAATCTATTGATCACTCGCCCGCCCGCTAACCAACTTTGATATTTGCTTTGAATTTTGATGTCTCCGTTATTGGAAAGCAGTATTTTTAAATATTGAATAGCCTGAACGTAAATAAAGTTAACTCAAACTCAAACTCAAATGTATTGGAAGAAAATCCAGAATATGTAAAAAGTACATTTTCTTGAATCAAAATGCGAACTACGAGATAAACTAAAAAAATATAACTTTTTACTTAAAATAAATCGATTTATCATTATACCACTTGGCCATTGAGCTGCTTTCAGCAACAATATTTTTAACAGTTCGAGAATATAAACCACTTTGCCTTTAGTTTATTTTGGATGTAGCTCGTTCCGCCTCTTAGCCGACAATAAGTCTTAGCCTATAAGTATTAAACTTTAATGCTAAAAATTTAATTATGAACGAGACGACGTGGAAAGTGAGCAACTCAAATGCGGAGATATTGGACAGTGAAACACTGAGGGTCAAAAGTCAAAACCGGTTAAGGAGGAAAACCTCAGGGTACATATACATACATTGCCGGGGATAACAAAGCATGAGGAATGAGGAAAAATCAGTGTGGGTGACGAAAATACACTGGAAACTTTATCTTACAATTACAAATTATATCGAGACTGTTGTTCGTTGTTTTAAAGCTGATTCCTGATTCACATGGATTCTTCCGTAGCCTGACGGAACAAAATAAGCGACGGAACACGGAAGACGGATAGTTTCTTCCGACCTTAAATTTTGTTCCGCGTCCGTAACTACCATTCACATTAAAAAAGATTTTGACGGAAGGAACCTGTTGGGTGTCATTCCTTGAGCATTCCTTGATTATTATAAAATGTCACGAAAAAAAATTATCGTACAAAAAGTTTGTCATTGTTGTAGCTTTATTTTATTTTTCTATTTTATTTTCACATTCAACATTCTACGGTTTAGGTTATCAAAATGAAATCGAATTCAGCAGTTTCAAGTGACAGTAAAAATTGTAGACTCAAAGATAAATAATAGTAGGTCCCTACATCAAATTTAGTTGACCTCAGGGCTTAACCAGGTCACAGTAAACGATTATAACCTAGCATGGGCTACAATAGAATTATAGTTATTAGGCACTTCCCGAGTATCATTATTTCATCCTACCTTAACTTAAATTTTGAACAAGCCAATTAGGAAATATTAAATTCCCCGGATACATGTTCAAATATATTACCTATATAAAGCAAAAAATGAATAAGGTCATACGTTACTCGTACCGTTTGTGGTGTGGTAGTAGACATTGTGTGTCAATTTAAATGCTCAAGCCCCTGATAGCCCTGATTCAACACCATGAAACACGGACTTGTTTCACTTTTTGGCCACTAGCTTGGCCAATGATTTTTTATGGGTGACCTGTGACCTCTTTTCTGAAAGTTCGAAAAGTTCTATATAACTCTATTTCAAATTCATTAGTCACAATTAGTTCATAAAATAAAGAGATAACTTCAATTAACGTCGATTTCTTATGTGACCAGTAGGCTAGGTACGTTCGAAAGTTCTAATTACTGCTCCTATCCAGCGTCACTGCGCAATTAACTTTGACATGGCATGGATTTTGTAGACCGTTTTCGCACTTTCAGAAAAGGAGTCATGAGCCATCCTCAACAAATCATTGACCAAGCTATAGAAAACCATAAGTGAAGCAAGATCGTGTGTCATGGTGGATTTGATCGGGGCAGCTTAAGAATTAACGTTAACTCACAACTAGGTAGAGCTTGAAATGTGATGAATAGTTTTGCGAAAAAACTTGAATTGTACAGTGAAAACTTCACAGTCACAAAACTACTTCTGGGTCACAATTACAAAACTACTGCTAGTTCACAGTCAAAAACTATTTGAAATGTGATGTCAATGTCACTATTACAATAGTTTCATTTCGTGTTTTCTCCTTTTCTAACTTTACTCATTTAGTTAGTGTTACAACTTCAAAAGTAGGCTATGTCCAACGTGAACTTACTGAAATTGTGAATTATGAAATTAAAAAACAATTCACTGTCACAATTCACAATTTTCAAGCTCTACTCAGGTCTACACAGAACTTCTACTGACTAGTAAGATAAATGCTACCGCTACGAGTACATCACCAATGCCAGCATCAGAGTTTGAGTCCGCACGGCATCATAACGAAAAGTTTTATTATTTTCCAATTGCACAGGACTAAAGATCAATTATCTAAGTCGAGTTGACCTCTAGAGGTCAAACTGATTGGTAGCAATTAAATAATAACTAAATTATCTGGGTAAAAGAAACCGGAAAATACATTCTACATATTTCTGGCTCTCCTTTGAAAGGAGCGAATTTCAAAATGTTCCGATCGTTCAAAAAGTTGGAAGTTTGGAAGTGAAGCAAGTGAAGCTACTCAGCTCAACTCAGCTTCCGTCACCGTCGGAAGTCGGAAGGTCGGAAGAATAAGGGATCGAAACCTTACGGAGGTGACGCAATGTGAATGGTTGCAACGGAGACGGAACAAACAGGCGACGGAGGTAGATTCCGTAGGCTACGGAAGGTCAATGTGCATGCTACATTTAAACAAAGAATAAATTATAGCAAAAGATATATTACAATATTGCATTATAGGAATTAAACTTTGCGTTTTTGTTTGAACACTTTCATACAGATTTTGCTACCACATGATCCAGTAACTGAATTATACCATGTGGTTGAAAATAGAAAAAACGAGTTTTTCTTTTTAAAAAAATTAGTCCAAAGTAGAATCCAAAGAGTTCTGTCCATTACACATGAAAAAACGGGTAAGCCTTTAACTTTTAACTAAAATAGCAAATATAATCGAGTTGCATGGGATAAAAAGTAGCAAATGGTTAACTTCTAGTCCACAAAATAAATTCTTGTGTGCACGTTTAATTAAGAAACATTTAATTAATGAATAAAGTGGGTTTTTATAGAAAATACTTGTTTATGAATGCACAATTGAGTAGACATCTCGTGTGTTCTCTACTTTCTAACCTTTTTTTAAAATTAAACAAAATGGAGTAGAAATACTCTAGTATCATTGATTAATTCATAAATAAATCCGACAAACGTTATATTTGCTTGTACTTATTTAAATCAAATTGATTTACATATCATGTACATTTTAGAAGTTGGTTGAGCAGCCTGTCAGAATAACAGCGGCTTACTGGAAAGACTGTAAAATGTGTAAATAGTAGACCAAACAAATAAACCATGAAGCAAGTTACAGCTTAAACTTTAGTTTATTTCCTATAGAGTACAGCTGCTGTCTGCCAAATGTGCTTCATTTCTGACAATTTCAAACCTAAGATAGTTTTAAACAACATTAATTTAAGCACAACGTGGTTTTTCTCAGCGCAGCAAGTTGTACGAGAATAACAACCTTTTATGTAAAGCAACCGTGACCTGTAGATTTTTAATCTAAAGACTAACCCTATATCGACTTTCTACTGCACAAACAAATGTAACTACTTTTAATTTAGTGAATTTTACAATTATTTTTCTTTGACTAATTGTTAATTGCCCTAATATGCGCTCGTAAACAAGTATTTGCTATGTGGACTCTTATTGAAACTAATGTTGTGCAGCGCAATTTCATTCCAGCTTGTTGCAGCGTTTCTGGGTGCCCTTTTGCCATATCGTCGGCTTAGAAGCAAACTCATGCTCATCCACGTTTGGTTAAAAGCAAAGCAATGCATACAAAAAACGTTTAAAAGAATGAAAAATGATATCAATGCGAGTAGGATATACCAGTTGTGTTTTATGCCTTATTTTTGTCCAATGCTGAGAATACTGATGTCTTTGCATTTAGTTTTATTTGAATATGGTGTTGTAGTTATTATTGAAAATAAGTTGCCCTTATTTTATGAGTAACCGTAGATCGGACATTCACAATGCACATTTTATTGGAGATGCACCGGCACTCTACCTGTAAACAGTCAAAAGTGCTGATCAGGCACATTTCTTATAAAATGCACCCGCAAACAATAAACCTTTAAGTGTTAATTCAACCACTGAGTATAGCGGACACGATTTTCTTTCCTTCTCATCCCCACACAAATCTAGCATTCGTTCACTGCCGGGAACTACAAGGCTACAATTTGGTAGGGACAAGCATACTCGCGACTTCGACACAAGTACCCATCAGTTTGACACTTCACACGTTTTCAGCACTCAGCTCTGAAATTTCGTGAAATTTCGAAACAATTCAATGCAAGTCCTTTCCATTTTTCTCAATCTCAAGTTACAATACAAAGTATTATACTAACAAGACTTGACAAGGCTTGATTACTATATACACAAGTAAGTACATACAATTCCAACTCATCCGCTAGCAGACATAGGTATCTTCTGTCCGTGCAATTACATTACGGTAAACATCGATCCTACTCCTCTTTCCTGACAGCTGTCAGCTTGAACGGGGTTTTTAGTGGATGCAATTGATGACAAGTGCTTTTACAATTATTACGAGCCACCATTAATTATTTATGAGAATTCTGACAAGAATTTTATTGTATTTAATTACAATTTTACACAATTTCTTACAATTTTTGGAACAATTTTTCCACAATTTTGACTTTTACATAATCTGACCAGGGTTATAGTAAATGTTCATTCCAATTACAATTTTCTGTGTGCTATTGACCAAGAAGGAACAAGTCGGGATTCGCGACCCCGAATTCCTGCAAATCAATTAATGCATACACGCTCCGCACCAGATAAATCCGGAGTACCAGCCAATCTATTTAATTTACCTCCACTTAATTCCAAGAAAAAGTCTGGTCCACCTGCAAGTAAACAAAAAACACAAGTTCAAGGGACAGATTTCAATCAGTCCGACGTAACAATAGCACAAGATAATATTACAGACTCAGGCATTGAGGATCTGTCAACTTCTCGACCTACATTCCGTCAGTAAAAATTACAAGAGGCAGTTGACAATATTCCTGACCATCCTGACGACGAGATCGAAGAAATTTTTGCCAACCTTGGAAAAGGAATTGAGCATCCACAAGCACAAGTACAATCACAAGCATCTCATTGTGAGGAACCAGAGCCCCCCTCAATTCGGCAATTATTTCTCCAAAGAGAACAAGGTCAAGCACACGTTCGGGCTTTACTTGCGAAATACGCATTAGCCAACTACGAACCGGAAGCTGGTCCCAGTCTCACCACTTCCACTCCAAGTGCCACGTCACCCGTACAATCCGACGGAGCAAGGCAGGATAGTTCACAAGAACAAAAACAAGGGGAACGAGACGATAATTCGGACAATAATTCCTACGACAATCCCAACAATTCCAACAAGCCACAAGACAAGGGGACAGGTGGACAAGATCCTAACAAGCCACCAACTTGAATTTCTGTTTTTGTCAACAATTACACGTTGGAATCCGAATCAGAATCCGACGACGACATGACGAATCAAATCAAGCTAGACTCTACCCAGGTGCGCAAGTTGAAAAAACAAGATTACATGCACTGGGAAAAGAGCATAGAGAACCAGTTAAATACTGCGAGAATAAGCAAAATTATCCAACCTGGAAAATGGACACTGGAAGACCAGAATACAGATGAGAAACAAGAAGACTGGCATGCTGCAAATAGCGCTGTCGTCAAGCTCATCTCCTCTACAATTAATTCCTCTCTCCAGGACAAGTACGTAACCTTCAAGAAAGCAGTGAACATTTTTTCTGACATCAAGTTACAATTTTACTCAGACAAATGAAACCTGCGTTACTAAGGCTTACAATTAATTTCAAATCTCACGATGAAGAATGACGATGGCATGCCTTTTGCCACACAATTATTCTCATACGCTGCAGTACTGAAAAATCTCAAAAATCCCATTCACGAGAAATAACTAGTATCCGAGGGAGTGTTTGGTCTCAATACAATCAAGTACTTACCCTTCACCATTCAATGGGCTAATCTTTATGATCCAAAATACGAGCAGGACGCAACAACTACAATAAAAACCTGGAAATTATTTTTGAACAAACTGACCATTTACGAGAGTAGTTTTAGAAATTTACAAGACGGCAACCAGAAGCTTGTCAAAAGTTTCATGGGACACCAACAAGCAAATAACAATCACAACAATAACAACGGTCAGAACAGGAACAACAATCAAAGGAAAGGCAATAAAAACCAGCAGCAGGGCAATCAACAAGGCAATAATCAAGGCAATTACTATGCCCCTGCTCAAGGGAACAATGGTCAACAGAACCAACAACAAGGGAACGGACAAGGCACTCGGCGACAAAGAGGAAATTTTCTAGCTGATGCATGTATGTATGTATCTTTAGGAGTTCCGTGTTCGACACGCTTATGGCCGTGCAAACACTTCTAGGCTCAGTCACACTTGATGGGACCATTGCCAATCCCCACTAGAGAAATTTTAATTTAGGAATTTATGCATAGGACAGAACCAATATGATGGATTGAGAAATCCGTGGAACGTCGTTAGCTATTCCTTTACCCCTATTTATTACCATATAGCTGATGCATGCTTTGAGTGTGGAAATACAGGCCACCAGAAGCACCAATGCCAACAATGGCTTCCAAGACGAGATGCCGCAGTCAATGCAGGGCGGCCTCCCCGAAGGCAACAAGCTCAACAGGAACAACAAGCCAACAATCAAAAAACAAGAATCACGGCACACCTCCTCCTCCACAGCAACAGCAACAAGCTCCTCTACAAGCACAAGCCCCACAACAAGGAGTGCAATGCGCTCAACTACGTGTGGCCAATATTATTGATGGTCTGCCTCTCATCCCAGACAACCAATGCCTTACTCTCTATCCTCGTGAGTATGTACATCTCATGAACAGTATGGCAACAAGAGCTACTCGCAACAATGATTCTGACGAATGGCACTGGGACACAGGCTCCGACAATCACATTGCTGGATGCGACTCATGGTTAGATCACCCATACAAGCTGTACAATACCATCTTTATTCAAATAGCTGATGGATTCAATTTTGGATGCAATTACGCTGGCACAGTACGACTGGAGGCATGGTCCAATGGCAAATAGAAAGAACTCGAAAAACGAGAAGTTCTTTACTTTCCTGGTGCTCCAAATTTGTTTTCACAGAGATTACTAGTCTCTAATGGGTACACGTTTGAGGGTAACAAGGACTGGGTAAAGATTACAAGGGAACCCCACGATTTCGTCTATGAAGCCGAACAAGGAGCAAAACCAGGGATGCATGTCATGCGGTTTAGAAAAAAATTCCAAGTCGCGCACTCCAGGCATTCAAAATGAGACAAGTACAAGACAAGCAACCCCGACTGCACGAAAAATTGGGTCATGTCAATTTTAAATACACCTAGGACTCAATTGCAAAGAGAGCGGTTTATTACACTGATCCACAAGAGAAGCCCTACAATTGTCACATTTTTGTGAAAGGCAAAGAACCGTGTCGATCATATAAATCCTCTGAAAACCCAAAAGTAACACAAATGGCGGCATAATTTAATTGGATTTAGTGTACGCAATTTACCTTTCGAACCAGAGGAACAGGTACTTTCTCCTCATAAAAGACGATTACAGTAATTTCGTAATAATTACAGTAAAAAAAAATTTATTAATTTAAAAACCTGCTTTTACAAAAGCTGAAAAATTTGAAAAATACATGGATTTCTGATTGCTTGAATAAATAAAACCTCCATGGACTGTTCAACATTACAAAATAATTCCGTATTGCTTAGACTGTTTTGCATGGACGCAGTGTATTGACAACATATAATAATAGTAAATCAAGCTACCCTGATCAGTCTAACATAAGACAAAAGTATAAACAAAACCTTCTCTAAGCTGTGCAACATATCGAAAAATAGTTAATTTCATATTGTAGTAGTGAAGAATGCGACTAATACAGACGATCTTGAAAGAGAAAAATGTGCTGATTTTTGTACTGTAAGAATACATACAGCTACCATAAACTGTCTTACATGAGAAAAAAGTATTTATTTTATATTGCTTGGATTGTCTTACACGTCTAACATGTATTAATTTCATAGCGCAGATGTAAATATAACTACCAAGGACTGTCTTACAGGGTAAACATGTATTGATCTCACATTGTAAGAATGAATGAAACTACTCTGGACTACTCAACATAGGAAAAACAGATATTTCTTAGGCTGTCTTACAAAGAACAATGTATTATGATTTCATATACGAAAATATATATAGTAAAAACACCAATTTTATATTCTTAGACTTCAAAAGTACTCCAACACTGTTTTGCAGTAGAAAAAACATTGATGTTGGATTGTAAGAATAAATTAAACTACCTCGAACTGTTGAACATGGGAGGAAAACATTGATCTCCTATTTTTTACTGTCCAATGAAGAAAACAAATAGTATACTGATTTCATATCAGAAGAGTAAATAAACTGTTCTGTACTATCTTACTTGTGGTAGACAAATGTATTGCTATTGCGGTATAAGAATAAATAAAACCACCTGTAATTATTCATTCTAGTGAAACAACATTGATTTTATATTTCTTAGACTGTCTTGTAGGAGAAACATTGATTCCCATATCATAATAGTAAAATAGGCTGTCCTGTACTGTCTTTCATACGAAAACAGTAATTATTTTTATATTATTAGCCTTAATAAATCTCTTCAGGACTGTCCTTCTGGCTTTTTACCCGTTTTTATGATTTGCATGAGTTCAAACAGGAAAAACGTGTTGTATATTCGAACAAGAAAACTCTTTTCAGCATAGTTACAACATATTATACAATAACTAGTAAAATAAAATACTATAGACTTGACCGGATAACTCACTGGTTTGTTAGATCCAGTGTTAATTTGAAGAACATCCCTTGACAAACATCATTATTATATCCAAGTCCTAGAGCATGTACTTTACTCTGAAATGCAAAACACTTTTTCTAACATTTGTTTTCCATTTCAAAGTTGAAAACACGTTGCTAGTTATTTCACAGAAAAGCATCAAGTATCATCTAGAATCTAGGGTATGTATCAATACATTAACTCATACACATGTTCAAGTAAGCACATGTAAGTGTTCCTTATTTCTATACGTTTTCATGATACTCATGATTTTTATACGTTTTTATGATTTTAATTAGGAAAAAGCTCCATTACACCCTAGCATTACACCCGACTTACTACCGATTACATACCGTATCAGCATACTTTTAAGTTCCAATCATAATGACAGCAGTTACTTTCTTGAATTTACTTACATTCTTTACGAATTTTCATGATTTTTACTATAGAGAAAGTTAAACTGTATTAACTAAACAAAGTCATCACTGTCCTCCAACGAGGATAGGCCAACGGACTCAGTATACAAATCAGAATTTGTTTAACAGAAATTTATATTTGTAATACACATTATGCAACTACATATAAAAACAACTAATTGCTCGGGGTACTGGAAAACAAATGATGAGTGCAGATTTGTGCTGATTTCTTAAGTACAGTGGTCACACTATCTTCGATCAGCAGCGACGGAGGAATTCCCTGATCCTTCATAAAGTCAAAGTATTTTTTAATAGTTCTCTTATCCCCAATGTATAGTCCAATAACCTTAATCTCCTCCAGACCCAGCTTTTCCTTAAAATATAGTATGCAAGGATCATAGATTGCTTTTTTTTCAAGTGTACAGCCTCCGGTTGGTTTGTGTCTTGCTCCATTCGAACAGTTGGGTCTAAAATTAAACCTTACATCATGCGGAGATTATATGCAAAGATGTAAGCATTATGTAGCACTATGTAGTACTATATAGTAGTAAACTATAGCCACTCTTGTAATATCTCATGAGTAGAATCTGTGAAAATAAGTCATGACAGTCTAGCACTATATCTAACTTACTGTCATTCACATATTTTTATCAATAATTACAGTGAGAGTTCACACTTCATAACCGCCGGATGAGAATATGTTCACTTCATAACTGGAACAAATCTCCATTTTCAATCCAGAATTATTTAACTTACTATTATCAGCCACAGTGAAAGTACAGTTACTTCTTCAATTTTTGTGAATTTCAAAAGTTTTACGATTATTTCTCATGTTTATTTTATGATTTTCCCAAGTTTTTTGGGATTTTTTCGAGATTTTCAACATACATGTACATACCTATTATGACGTCATATCATAATAACACATTATGCATACTCCATGTTAACACATGGAATATACATAATATGTATGATGATAGTGTAGAGCCACCGCAAAGCCAATGGTAATCAAATGGAGCCTGTGTATAAGGAATCGGGCTTTTTATTTAGCGTGATGTTTATGTTGTATGTACATATGTGATGTATTATTTTCTTTGGATGGTATCGAGTGTCAGTCGGACG
>JAQFZC010005961.1:0-13266 GCA_034695205.1 Dicyrtoma fusca
TTGACTTCGTTTAGAAATCAAACAGAAAACGTGCAAGATTATTTATTACACACGTGGCATCTTCTAATGATTGTATATAACCTTCTACAGAGGAGCTTAAAAGCGATTTGAACGACAGAAAATAAATATATTGCATACATCCACAATTTGGTACCTACAAGAATCATTTTTCTACAAAGCTGACGACGAACGTTCCAAATAATTTCGTTGACAAAAGCTACAGCAGATAGACAACAGCACGCTCCATAAACGTAGAAAACGATTGAAATATCTGACTCAGTGAATGAAATACTTCTTGGTTTTTCTTTGGCGGCCCGTACTTTACCCACAAGTAAAGCCAAACTCTTGGTTTTCATAAACCGAATTTTGTTCCATTTTTCCCAGAGCCAGTAAATTCCAGAAGAAAGAAGTATTTTCATTTGGTTTGGGACCCACTCGTGGTACTTATGCATTCCCCTGGGTAGAGCATAGTAAGCTGGACGACTGAGGAAATTATCATCTTCTTTCATGTTATGAGCAAATTTTAATTTTGGATTCAGCGTCGCTGAATGTTGCAAGCGACTCCAATAGAAATCAAACTCATCTTCTTCAAAAGCAAATGCGACTCTTGATTCTTCAATAAAGTCCGCCTCTTTCACAAGATTTTCCAACTGTGACGAGCAGATATAGACAATTTGATGGAGCTTTGAGTAGTCTCCTGTACGATTCAACAGCCGTTCCTCATAGTTGATAAGGGAATCCCAGTTACGAAACAACCCAAAATCTAGTTGGTATATCCAAAAAAAAATAAATTATGTGTACTACTGATACGCCGAACACGGCGTGGATCGTGGTCTTCGTCTTCCATTAATACATTCAGGAGCTGATCGCAATCGTACGTTTGGTTTTCAATAATTGCATACAATAAAAAAGATGTCATCTGCGGGATAGTTGTCCAATTGGTTTCAAATGGGCGCTGAATAGTGAAATCTGACTTGAGAAACCCTTTATAGCCGTTGGTCAAAATTATGCCCAAACAAAGAAACAATGCAATCAGTTTGGCACACACGCGTTTTGCCGTCGGTTTTTTTACATACCTCAAAATAATTTCCATCTGTGATTGCTCCGCTAAAGCACCCAAAGTTCTAAGCAAAATGTAAATGTAGTGTGGTAGCAGGTTCCTCCACGTCCCATCGACTTTGACTTTGCTCTGTTTTCCAGCCAGTGATAGCGTAATTGACAGTGTCAGTGACGCAAACCCGACGAAATACCAAACAGATGCCTGAACAGGCGAGATCAAAATCTCCCATTTGTTCGTGTTTCTGTGTACATGGTGCCTTGTTATAAACTTGTAGGGTTTTGTTTTGCCGACAGGGTATAAATGTATTTGCTTTTCACCACCAAAGCATTGCCATCCAAGGAAGCTTTCATCCACAAAGTTGCGTATTCTAGGACTTTGAATAAAGAAGCTGACGTCCATCGTGGCTATGTGAGTGTAGTTTAAGGGTGAAGTAAGGAATGCATAAGTTGATGCTGATAGTATTCCTGCATTGTGTTGATCAAAGGGAGATTTACTTTTGTGCATTTTCAAAAGCTTTTGAAAAACTGCCTTCGTAGAATCGGGAATCCAAAAGAAGTTCCTTCCCTCATCGATTTCGATTTCGTATTGGGCAAGTGCGGAAAGAAGGCAAGTACCAACTGATAACGTGGAACATTGATATTCCGACAGTCGGTCTATGTCGTACAAATCCTCGTTAACTTGAGGACCAATTTTGAAAGATTTGAAATGAAATTCGACGGAATGCCCCAAAATATTGGAATGTAAACGGACAGCAAATTTTCTGTAAGCTGAGAGCAAAAACAACGGAAAGTGACTCCAATATTGGTTCTTCCTTATGATTTCCTTAAGTAGCTGTTTAATTCTGTAGTACTTTCTCGAATCTAAGCATCTTTCGTTAGCATTTAGGATCAGCCATTGCGGGAGAATATTAACCGGCGTCAAATTCGATTCTTGTAACAATTTGGAAAATAATTTCTCATGCTCTTTTTTGTACGTATGGCATTTGTCTACGGTAGCAATCAAAGCGTAGCATTGAATTCTAGTGCTACCTTTGAAACGCCAGTTGCGTTTCAACTTGAATATATTCCATTCGAATTTATTTTGCTTCTCATTGGATATTACAACAGGGTTTCTAAATTGTGCGTAGTTAATAACATCACCGATTGTATAAAACTGAGTCAAACAGTTGTTTAAGTAATTACTTTCAATAATGGGCGCAATATCCAAAAATGGACTTTTCAAAAAATTATTTAAGGAATATGTGACGTTTGGGAATATACAAACGATAGAGACCAGTTTTATTACAATGATAGTTGATATTCCCATTGTGGCGTTTGCAGCTCTTCTGACTCAATAAGTTTGCTTCACACAAACTAAAAAAACTTACAATTTTAGGTAAGCGAGCCCGAATTTAATTTGTTTCAAATTGTTTAGCTCGCTTTCTGTAACTACACGTGTACACTTGATATTATTGCAAGTCCTTGATCTATATAGTCCTACAACATGAGAATAAATCTCCCTGACAAAAGTACATAAGCTTTTATGACTGTTACTAGGATTGAAAATTATTACTTGTGATTAATTTGAAATAAGATTTTCAGTCATGCATTACTATTTGTAGAGACTAAAGTTGGGGTGGCAGCGGTTAAACTTTGATCCACTGACAAAATGAATATTGAAATGTAGATATTTAGGAGTAATGTTGAGTACTCCGGAATAAATCAAAATGATTGAATACTTTGTTGTGCTATCAATAGTTAATAGTACAATCATTTGAAAGTAATCAACTCTTACCAAAATCAACATCAGCTTTGATTACATGGCGTATACAATACATATGTATTTAACCACAAGCACATCTACATAACATTACATACGGTGCATTTCTATATTAAATGACATTATATAGTTTAAAAATCAGCGTAATTAAATTGGCCTTAACAACTAGAACATGTAACAACAGGCTTTATCAGTATGGTGATTTTCGCTATGTGCTAGTATAGCGAAGTACTTATGCTTCTAAATTTTGCAAGGCTGGGCTAAATTTTTGCTAGTCTAGTCTAGTCTAGTCATTTATTTTTTAAGCATCCGCTAGTCTAGTCGAGTCTAGTCACGCTATTTTCCAGACTTAATTAGTCTAGTCTAGTTTAGTCAACACAAAAACATACCCTAGTCTAGTCTAGTCTTGTTAATCAGTTGCCTATCCCTTACCATGGGAAAAATTGCGGCTGGTCTAGTCTAGTCTAGTGATTTTGCTTGAAGGCTTTTGCTAGTTTATAGTCTAGTCTATTCATGATTTTTTCCACCCTTGGCTAGTATAGTCTAGTCTAGTCAAACTGGCCAAAAAAGCTGTGTAGTCAAGTCTAGTCGCTAGTCCGCTATTCTAGTCTGACTATAGACTATGCCAGCCTTGTTTTCTTGTGTAAATACTTTTGAATTGAAGTGAAGAAAACCACCCAGAATTCAGAATAATAATAACTTATTATTTTTATTCTACAGTATAGTAACATTGGAAAATGAATAATACCTTAATACCTAATACTATCACAATTTTCGTAATAAGTTATTGATGGCATGTCCACCCGAATATACTTGCAATTAGAAAAATCATTATCATACTTTACAGAGAATCTCTTGTCAGAGGTCAGACCTTACTTCTAATAAATAAACTGACATTTGGCAAACTTGTTATAACGTATAATAAATAAGATTAACAAGTAGGTACTCCAGTAGCAAAAAAACTTAAAGCCTTTGTATTTTTAGCCTTTAACAAATAGTTTATTGTATAAACACTAACAAAATTCTTAGTTTTTAATTTTTCTCAAAACGTCAAAACATTGGGTTTTTCCCCTTAATTGGCAAAGGGTGTGCTTCGGTGTTGAAGACCCAATAATTTAAATCGATCAAGTCATCGGAGCTGAACAGCAGATACAGGTACTGTAAAAGTAATGAACAATGATTAATTGATTAATTATATTCTACTTCAAAAATTCAAAAAGAAATCATAATTTTAAATTTAAATCGAACCTTTAGAGTTTCCGCCAAGAAAAACGTCGGTTGAATATCGTCTTTTGGTGGACTGTCACTATCAACTTGCCGAATCCCAGAATAGCCCAAACCCGACCCAGCTTTACACCATCTTTGTATCGCCAGGGCAGCCGACCAGCCCCAAGAAATATATTTTGGATCTTTGTTACACGATACAGAATAAAATAGGATTCTATCACTTCCGGTCTTAGAATATAAAAGGACGAAGTATATCCTGTTGTGGCTATAAATTTTGAAGCCAATAATTTCTTAAAATATTTAAAGAAGTAGAAGCAAAATTGGATGTGAAGTAAGCTAAGTAGGTACTACGACATAGGTACGTAGAGTAATGAAGTATGTACGTAGTACATAAAGCTACTTAAGCATGGGAATGAATAAATGAGATTATACAAAATAATATTACTGTAAATAAAAGAACAGAATGAAGGCAGTAAACAGATAATGTAAAGGGGAGATGAAGCTAAAATAGAAAAAGGGTAAAAGACAAGAAGAGGGGAGATAAAAGCGGTGACAGAGTAATGAGTGTCACCAAGCGTGGGAAAGGGGCGATGGAAGCTCAACGACGCAAGCACGGTGAAGGAGTGGAAGGAGATGCAGATGCGGGAATCAAGGTCAGCCAACCACCACGCAACGCGTCGAGATGCAGTCCAGTACAGTAGCAGAGGGACAGAGAGTACCATTCCATACCTCTAATGCTAAAGCACGGAGGGTGAGTGTAAAGAGCCCACAGCAATGTAATACAGGGCAGGATAACACTAACTACCTCTAATAATATATATGATGAGATGTAGTAATAGTATGTAAGTTTATGTATGTATATATAAGAGGATATGATAAAGATGTATTAAGTGACGTACACATGTATATGAATGGAGATGATACGTAAATAAGTAAGTAAGTATACATATGATATAGGTATATGTTATCTTATATGTATGAGGTATAAAGTATAAGCGTACACGTATGTACTTGTATGCATATGATTATGTAAATATGTATTAGTGGATTACGTATAAGCATTACGTTAAGAGTAGTTAAATGGTATAAATATATACATATAGACATAGTGAATATTAAAGTGAATAGAGATACACATAGTAAGTAGTACGATCATTGTAAAAAGGCGGGAAGTGACTCATGAGAATGTAGCCTTATAAGGCAAGGATGAATTGCCGGATGTGATGTCAGTAAATTCCAGAAAGGCGGGAAACACTGAGCCACCTGCCGTAGCTATATAGTGTAGCCATCTGAGAAATATCCATACATGGTAATGAGATTGTACTATGGCCATATTAGGTTATCGACAGACAACTGCGATGCCCATATTTGGTCATGAAGGAAACGAGTGGAGAGAAATGATGTCATAGAATGTAGAGTGAAAAGAGCGGGAAAGCGCTATCGTAATGTTAATACATATGGAAGCAGATGGTATGATGTAATGTAATATGAGAATCATGAAATAGAAATTTCCAGAAGGAAAAGGGGGAGGCTGATAGTTAAGACGATATGTCAATGTCAGACATAAGCCACGTCAGCATGTGAGAAGAAGAAGGGATTGAGGACGAGACATGGGAACCTAAACGATAAATCCTTTCACACGTCATCCTTAGATAAGAAGGACGAAAGGACTCGTGATGCTTGAAGTGGATCAGGGAATAAAGACGTCATCGCAACCCACACAGATGGATGAACAGATGCAAGCACAAGGAGAAATTGCATGACGAATACAGAATCCAGAACACTCTTCCCATGAATCACTCCCCGCGAGTCAGAAAAATAAGAACATTAAAAGAACATTATGACGTAAATACATAGCATGATTGCGTGGGAGAATGAATCCTCAGTCGATTACAGAATGTTCTATGTATGTATTCTTAAAAGCAAGGAGCCAGAATCAGCTTCCAGGAGCCAGAAAACAAAGTAATAAATCATGAGGGGATGTCAACCGAGAGCAGAAGAGATCATTAAAAGAGCGGACGTAATGATCCTCACTCGCATATAAAAGAGAAGCAGACCTGGAGCAAGGGGACATTCAGTCTAGGAGAGGCGTAGAGTGTAGAACTCGACGGAAACAAGAAGACCAGAGTTAAGAGAGGGAAACCTCTGCTCGAAGTCATAGGGAACACTACGTAGATTAGGGAAAAGTCGCGAATTTAGTTAGGTTAAGAGTCTGCAGGCAAGGCAGAGAGAGAGAGGAAAGCTAATAGTTGAGGTTTCTCAGCAAAAGTATATTGAGAGGAGATCAGCAAAGCTTTGGGTATTGCCAAAATACTTAGAAGCAAAAGTTGACTAAAGACTCGCTAAAAATTCTAAGTGTTGCAAAAAACTTAGAAGAAAAGGCTTGAGACAGATAGTGGGGGAACCTGCAACTAGAAGCTGAATCTCTAAGGATAGAAGGATAGAGGGGCAACTTGACATAGCTCATTCAAAAGTCACGATTGAATTAGCTATAGTCAAAGGATTGATATAGACATAGTGTAAGAGGATTAAGCGTAAGAGTATATTCGACTGAGAACTCATAGAGTCTGAAAATAGAGGAACATTTGCAATAGTACTTATCCTAAAGAGAAGGTTCAAGCCCACTGATTTATCAAGACCTCTGAATCTAAGAATTTATATAAGTAGCGAATTTTTGAGTTAAGCAAGTCACGAAGCCAAGCGAGTAGATATTTTCGCAAAGTGCGAGTAAAGAAAGCCAAGCGAGTAGACATTTTGCAATAATTATAGCGAGTATACGTATAAAGCCAAGCGAGTATATAAGTGGATTTGAAAGAATTATTAATTACAGTGAAGGTATAGGAGTAAGATTAAGAATTTATACCTTTTAGAGTATATTTAGATTGGATACAGATTTAAAGTAAGGTAAATTTAACTCTAAGTAATTAATTAAACTGAAGGAAAGAAATTAGATTTAAGCAGAACCTGTAAGATTGTACAATAAGCTTTGTTATAGAATTAAGAGAAAGGGAAACTGTATTTAAGAGAGGATTGTAAGAGAAAATAAAAATTTCAAGAAAATTGATTTTACAGGGGAAATTCTGCATTTTTGCTTTGAGTTTATTTTTGCATAAACTGCAGGAATAAATCTCTAACAATCCTCTGGCTTCCATCCTTTCGTTCATCCAAAAATTTTCGGGGCCTAAAAAATATTAATCAGGAGAATCAATTCAAATGGCTAGTACCATAACAAAAATAACTACGAAAATTGTAATAAAAAACGTACCAAGTTTAGTTTTAGTGCGAATATGATACTCGTGACAAGTATTTGTAATATTTTTCCCGATTTCTAAATCCCTCTCCTTATGTTGATAGGAATCGGACCGGGAGCTCGCTCCCAGGGCAAACATCCCGCCCGCGAAACAAGCTAAATGAGAAAAGTCTTCATCGACTATATTATTATAGCTCCTTTTCGAGCCAAAATATAGAAGATGGCTTAGCTTCGACACCTTCATCATTTTATTTTTTATCAAAGCATCTATGGCTTCTTCGTACATTTTCTTTGCGAATAGATCTCCCGTTTGAATCCAGGATTTCATAAGGTATTCGTAGAAACTATCCGCACCCCCACCCAACGATGTTTGGTCTGAAAACAAATGTTAAAAAACGTTTTTATACTAAAAATACTAAAAATTAAAATAGTTAACCTATTCGAAACTGAGGAACCATGGGAAAAATGCTTTATAATGTGTTTTCTATAGATTAACTTTTCCAAAAGAGTCAAAACTAGTAAATCACCTTTTCCAAAAGGGTCAAAACTAGTAAATATACCACCTTTTCAAAAAAGTCAAAACTAGTAAATAACACCTTTTCAAAAAAGTCAAAACTAGTAAATAACACATTTTCAAAAAAGTCAAAACTAGTAAATAACACCTTTTCAAAAAAGTCAAAACTAGTAAATAACACCTTTTCAAAAAAGTCAAAACTAATAAATAACACTTTCTCAAAAGAGTCAAAACTCGTAAATAACCCTTTTCCAATCTGTCAAAACTAGTAAATAATTTTTTCAAAAGGTCAACAAACTATTAAATACCATGTTCAAAATTAGGTACATTACGTTTCGAAAAGGTTAACTACTCGTAGTAGTTGTAACTTAATTTTTTTAAAAATTATTTTCTACCAGTCGCATACTGCCCGCTGTAGGAATACATAGAATTCTTATAAAGTCCGGATTTGTCTCGTTTCTGATAAAGATAGTGTCGAGCTTTTTCAACTTTTTCTTCAAAAATTGGATCCTTCGTTAAGCGTGACAAGTAGACGAATTCTAAATGCAAAGTTCCAATCTCCGCCAGAGAAATTTGATTGCCTATAGCCCTCTATAAATGTACAATTTACAATCGATGCTTCGATAAATCATTGTTTTCAGTCATTTTGATAGATTTCACTTGAACTACTGCGTTTTTTGTTTGTTTTATTTTTACTAAAACTTACTTTAGTGCACGGCGTAACAGCTGCCATAGGAATCCCATAAGCGGTATCAAAAGCTGGGAGAAGTAGCCTCCCAACTTCCACTGCTTTATCCAGAAAAAGTTTGTCCGATGTTAGAGCATAGGCACTCAAAAATCCACCCACGAAACGAATATTAGTTTTAAATAATGAGACAAGGCTGCACTACAAAAATTGGATATAAAGTAACAAAGCCTTTAAACAATTACCGTGTAAAAAAAGTGTCAAGTCTTCATTAAAAATAAATTTTTAAAACTAAAACGGCTTACAATTTTACTGAAACTAAACTCATTTTTGATCCAATCTCTTGATTTTTCAAATTCGGAAGTGAAGCCAATGATGTGAAGGGTGCCTAGAGAATCGATAATCGTGGCACCGATGTTCGTATTCCCGAATATAGTGCCACTACCATTCTGACCTCTTTTACTGATTGGCTTTAACTCGTTGGTGCCCCAGGCAAATTGGTCGTACTCGTTCCAGGCGTCTGCCATCATCTGAAATAAAGCAAAAAATCCCCACTTTAGAACAGATTTATTGGAGACATTACCTATTCGCAACTGGCAATCCAACGAAAGCATGCTTTACAACAGTCTTTAATTCTACAAATTAAAGTTTTCAAGACGGTCAAAACTAGTGAATAACACTTTTTCAAAACGGTCAAAACTAGTAAATAACACTTTTTCAAAATGGTCGAAACGAGTAAACAGCACTTTTTCAAAATGATCAACACTAGTAAATAACACTTTTTAAAAATTGTCAAAACTAGTAAATAACACTTTTAAAAGGACAGAACAGTAGAAATTACCGTTTTTAAATGGTCAAAACTACAAATTCTTCTGTTTCAAAAGCATTGAAAACTAAGTATATATTACCGTTTTGAAAAGGTAAAAAAATACTTTTACAAACAAAAAAAAATTGCTTACTCTTTTAACGAAATTCCTTTTTTCTTGTAAAGCTGAAGACTTGGGTTCTCCCTGTTGTGTTAAAATTACCGGTTTTCTCATTATATGAATTTCCCCATTTTGCAAGGCAGTAGATTGCATATTTGGTTTAAAAGACACTTCCGGTTTTACTAACAGCTCCGGTTTCGGTCCCGTTTCTATCTGTGATTCCGATTTTACGAGCGATTCAACATTTTGTAAATTTTTTGATCGAAATCGTCGGCCTATTGACGACCGTTTCAGTAAACGTTGGTGATTTGTCCGTTTTTCATTGTTATTTTCGTCCACGGCGTCACTATGAATATTGGCCTTCCAAATTAATTCTCTGTCTCTAGCTATGATCGTGTAACAATGGTGTAATTGTTGACAGGTTAGAAATATCATTAGAAGCAAAAGTATACTGTACAGTGACACATGTCGACACCGTCGTTTTGTTTTAATTAAGCTAGTGAGAGAAGTCTAGTAATTAGTCGAATTCGAAATCTACCAGTGCCACTTGGCTGTTTAGACGTTGCTTTAGGCATTTAAATATTTAAAAATTTAGGCTACTAAAATAAAATTAGTAAAATGAAAAAGTAATTTATTACTATTGTCGAAGCATATAGCAATGAGCTAAAAAAGAGGGAAACTGAAGTACATAGTTACTGTAACGACGATCGGCTTAGTTGGTTACGCCGATGCGAAAAATTAAGCTACTATTATGACTCAGGTTTAGTCAAGTGAGAATGTTATTTAAGAAATCCATAGTCAGAGTTTAATTTCAGGAATAATTATGATAGTGTGTAACATTTCCAAGAAAACATTGATAGATAATAAGTAGGTTATACAGCACATATAGATGTACCTAGGCTCATTCAGTTCAGAAAACAAATAATAATATGCAAATTCAATACTAGAACTAATAAATTCCACAATAAAGCCATACGTATAATAGTATTCAATTAATTCAGAGTTGCCTTAAAAAGACAATATGTTCCTATTTTTCGTAATTTCAACGTGGACTCATTAGTATTCTGTAATTCAAAACTCATTTAACCAATTTTGCAAAACATAGAAAAACATGATGATGAACTACGTACAAACACATTATATTTTATATTTTCACTACTTTAAGACAATTAACACTATTAAATCATATTTAAAAATTAACACCAGTATACTACTCCATACTCACTAATTTTATTCAGTTCAGGTATGTTATGTGCCATTATTTCCGTAAGTAGATTCTCTTTGAGTTTTTCATGCAAGTAACGTTAAGGCTATAAGAACAGTAAGGCGCAAGTTGAGTTCCAACAATGAGAGAAATGTAATGGGAAATGAACTCAACGATTTAGAAAAGAAATTGTAAACAATCCAAAGCACAACAGTGCAGTAGCCAGAGTACCACGTACTTCTGCTCAGGTGACCCGCCAATGCGGTTTGACACCAAACTCAATATTTTAAAATCCCACTAAAAATATTGGAGAGCTGCCGAGAGTTGAACTCGGTGATCTCTACTTACGCGGCAGGACCTAGACCAACCAACTCAGCCACCCCGCCCGTTACAGCTATAATAGTTAATAGGCTATAATAGGCTAGTAGGCTAATAGGCTATGATATATAATAGGCTATAACGTTAAGGCTATACCGACAAGTTAAAATTAGTTAGAAAAATTCAACAAATATATAGTTGTACAAACCAACAGACAGCATTGATTTTTCCATTAAACCTTAAACCGCCGTGAATCACGTCTTATTCGTTTATAAATCAAACAGAAAACGTGCAAGATTATTTATTACACACGTGACATCTTCTAATGATTGTATACAACCTTCTACAGAGGAGCTTAAATGCACTTTGAACAACCAAAAATAAAAATATTGCAATCCTCCACATTTTCGTACCTATAAGGATCGTATTTCTACAAATCTGACGACGAACGTTCCACATAACTTCGTTGACAAACGCTGTAGTAGATAGACAACAGCAAGCTCCATAAACATAGAAAACGATTGAAATATCTGATTCAGTAAAAGAAATCCTTCTTGGTTTCTCTTTGGCGGCCCGTACTTTACCCACAAGTAAAGCCAAACCCTTGGTTTTCGTAAACCGGATTTTATTCCATTTTTCCCAGAACCAGTAAATTCCAGAAGACAGAAGTATTTTCATTTGGTTTGGGACCCATTCGTGGTACTTATGCATTCCCCTGGGTAAAGCATAGTAAGCTGGACGACTGAGAAAACGATCATCCGCCTGCATGTTATGAGCAAATTTTAATTTTTGATTCTGAGTCGCTGAATGTTGCAAGCGACTCCAATAGAAATCAAATTCATCTTCTTCAAAAGCAAATGCTACTCTTGATTCCTCAATAAAGTCTTCTTCTTTCACAAGATTGGCCAACTGTGACGAGCAGATATGGACAATGTTATAGACATTTGAATAGTTTATTGTACGATTAAACGTCCATTTCTCATAGATCATAAAGGAAAACCAGTTGCGAAACAACCCACTCTCTAGGTCGTGTTTCAGGCCAAATAAATAATTTTTACGACTGAAACGTCGAACACGGCGTGGATCCTGGTCTTTTAATAAATCTTTCAGGAGCCGGTCGCAGTCGTACGTTTTGTTTTCAATAAAGGAGTACAATAAAAAAGATGTCATCTGTGGGATAGTTGTCCAATTGGTTTCAAATGGGCGCTGAGTAGTGAAATCTGACTTGAGAAATCCTTTGTAGCCTTCGGTCAGAATTATTCCCAAACAAAGAAACAATGCGATCAGTTTGGAACACACGCGTTTTGCTGCAGGTTTTTCTACATACTTCAAAAGAATTTCCATCTGTAATTGCTCCACCAAAGCCCCCAAATTTCTAAGCAAGTTGTAAACATAGTTTTGAAACAGCTCTCCCCATATCCCGTCGCGTTTGTTCTTGTTCTGCATTCCAGCAAGAGTTAGCGTAACTGACAGCGCCAGCGAAACAAAAATAACGAAATACCAAACAGACGCCTGAACAGGAGAAGTCAAGATTTCCCATTTGTTCTGATTTCTATGTGCATTATGCTTTGTTATAAACTTGTACGGCATCGTTTGCCCAACAGAGTATAAATTTATTTGTTGTTTAACCAAGTGTGCACATTCAAGAAAGTCTTCATCTACGTAGTTGTATATTCTAGGACTGTAAATAAAAATTACAACGTCCATTGCGGCTATGTGAGTGTAGTTTAAGGGTGAAGTAAGGAATGCGTAAGTTGATGCTGACAGTATTCCTGCAGTGCGTCGATTAAAGGGAGATTTACTTTTGTGAATTTTCAAAAGCTTATGAAAAACTCCATGCGTAGAGTCATTGGGAATCCAAATGAAATTCTTTCCTCCATCGATTTCGATTTCGTATTGGGCAAGTGCTGAAGGAATGCAAGTACCAACTGGAAAAGTGGAACATTGATATTCTGGCAGTCCGTCTATGTAGTACAAATCCGTGTTAACTCGAGGACCAATTTTGACAGATTTGAAATGAAATTCGATGGAATGATCCAAAGAATTGGAGCTTAAACGGAAAGCAATTTTCCTGTAAGCTGACTGCAAAAACATTGGAAAGTGATTCCAGCGCTGATGTTTCCTTATGATTTGTATAGTTACCCGTTTAATACTGTAGTACTCAGTTGAATTTAAGCATCTCTCGTTAGCATTTAGGATCAGCCATTGCGGGAAAATATTAACGAGTGTAAAAGTCGCTTCTTTAAGCAATTTGTAAAATAATGTCTCATGTTCTTCTTTGATCGAATGGCACGCGTCTACGGTAACAATCAAAGCGTAGCATT
>JAQFZC010005962.1:0-13264 GCA_034695205.1 Dicyrtoma fusca
ACAACGTTACCAGAAGGCTTTCGGTCTGTAAGAGGCCAGTTAGAAGATAAAAAACAAGGGCGCAGCCCTTGTTTTTTTTCAGTATA
Organism: Dicyrtoma fusca; assembly: GCA_034695205.1. NCBI lineage: Eukaryota > Metazoa > Arthropoda > Collembola > Symphypleona > Dicyrtomidae > Dicyrtoma > Dicyrtoma fusca. The sequence goes on from JAQFZC010005962.1 coordinate 87, forward strand.
GTTTTGTTTGTATCGGGCACATTAAAAATGCTATAAGTTTCAAAAACCAACAAATTCCTATTATTATATTTTTTTAAAATGCAGTTCAAACTTCCTGAAAAAATATGTACATAGTACCCCGTTTGAAACTTTTTAAAACTATGTACATACATACCTAAGTACACTGTAGACCTTTTTAAAGTCGCGTGAGTACGTGTTTCAGTCTTTCAGTTTGAAAAATCTCAGTTTTCAATCACGACGTGTTGCATCTCTTTTAAATACTCAGGTAGGCCTTTTTGCATTTCTCAAAGTCGTGAAAACGGCGAAACACAAAAATAATGTAAATAATCTTTAAAATGAAGAATTAAAACTCAATAGTTTCCAGTCTATATGTACATGCTCAATGCAGAAAATCGAATAGCATCGGTAATGTAAATGTACAAATATTGAATTGTCTTGTACTAGTTTGTAGAAAATGTTTTGCTGAACAAAACTAGTCATAGCCAAAATAATTTGGACAATGCTTAAAAAAGTTAGAATGGGAAAACTAAAGGGCTATCAAAAATCTTCGGTCAAAATTCATTGGACACCAGAATTATTTAATGATTTAAAATTAATTAAATAAATGAACTATTGTTAATCAAAAGGGCCTAAAAACCCTGATTTCGGATTACTGGTATAGCGTCGCTCCGATTTTTACCCGGAATCTGGTCCAGTCTACGAACTGATGTGTGATTGCCTTCCTAGAGGCAAAAGGAGGACCAAGTCGATAAAAAATTAATATAAAAATAGAAGTTCATTTATTTAATTAATTTTAAATCATTAAATAATTCCGTTGTCCAATCAATTTTCACCGCTGATTTTTGACAGGCCTTTAGTTTTCCCATTCTACCTTTTTTAAATCTTGTCCAAATTATTTTGGCTATGGCGATGCTATTCGATTTTCATTAATGATTGCCTGCTCCAAACAATTTTGACTCCTAGTGTATGTATTTAAAATTACGAATACTGCTGTAAAAAGGAACCGTAATAAATATAGAGGCATTGTAATTGTGCTTTACTGTACCTACTTAAAAATCATACTTATGGAATAGATCATAAAATGTTTTGACATAGCTTATGACTATTTGCCTCTTTGGAAAACAGTATCTCATTTTTATCCAATAACAGTAGTTTTTGAAATGCATAATTAAGTTTTAATGGGTAGTTCCTATATCTGAATACAGCTATTACATTAGTCAGCTTATCAATTCGGTCTTCCTTATTAGAACATAATTTAATTATAAGCACGGTACTGCTCATTTTTTTATTATACTTATATTATTGTAATTATAGTCTTTCGTACCTGATGCAATTTAAAGCTTTTAAATCCCATTTATTTCTTTAAAGGCAAATAATTCAAAGACATCAATAATACATATAAATCGGGCCTGTGAAATTCTTTAGCTGATGTTGTATTTAATTTTAATTGTTTCGCCATTAACTTATTTACTAGTTAGTCGTTATAGTATGGAAGAAAGTATACAAACACATGAATATGGGGCAAGTCAAATGACACATATTTGTTCTTGATTCTTGAACAATCTTGAAAAACGAGCAAATGGTGTCTACACCAATTCAAAAGGCAAATGAACAATTGAGGCTCTATTTAAATTTAAACGCTTCGACGTACTTACAATTAGGGGAAGACCCCTTGTGTATCAAAGTTCCGGATATTGAAAACAGTGCTTGTAATGTTGATAGCGCAAAAGTATACAAGAAAGAAGATACCTAAGCTACTGATTAGGAGAGAAACTCGTACAAAAAGTGAAATTTTTTGTGACTATAATAAAAGAACAATAAAAATGCTGTTCCTCTTGAAAAGCAATTAAACGTTTAAGAAATAATTTTATTAGCAACATTTTAAAAGGTGTACTTAAACTCTGTAGTTTAAAAATGAAAACATTCAAAAAATTGAAAAGTATGTAACGTCAAAGGACGAAGGTGGGGGAAAGAAACGAAAGAGTGCACACAAAGACAAACTTTATTAACAAAACAAAGCCATCACTATCTTTCAATTAGGATAGACCAATGGACTCAATTAATATAAGAATCAGAATTTTTTTAAACATGAGCTTATGTTTGTAATATATATTATTATACAATACATTCTTTTTTTACTACAGTTTTAGGAATATATGCATACATTTGCTCCCCCAACCACCTAACAACAACTTTCGGACTTTTGCCTTTTTTCATTTTGAAGGCGCATCTTTTCTATTTCTAGTTTCTTAGCTTTAGTATTTGAAAAGCATGTGCTAGTTTCTATTATTTTAGCTGCAAGGGTTGCAAATGCAACGCTGACGTTGGTAGCATCCTTGGCAGATGTTTCAAAGAAAGCCATGTTGGATTTTATGGCAAGGGTCTATGTATTGGGATAATAAATAATGTAAAATAGCAAATTATTTACATTTATTATTTTTTGAAAATTGGGCAGTTTTTGTTGAGGCACCTCTTTTAAATTGGCTCTTACCTTGCCCATTTCCATGGTAACCTTTCGTCGTTCCAGATCAGCTTTATTTCCCAAAAGTACTTTAATTGCTTCTTGGGGGGCAAGGGCAGATACATCCTTATCCCACTTTGCAATACCTGGTTTAAAGTTGTATACGTATAAACATTTAATTTTTTTCTTTCAATTTTTAATTTAGGTTCAGTTATTCTTGTTTTGATAAAAAAACTGAAGTAAAGAAAAATGTGAATAAAAATTATGTTAAAGGTTTAGTTAGGATTAGACCTTCATATGATTCCGGATCAGTGACGTCGTAGACTAGCATAACGCCATCAACGTTTCTAAAGTAATTCGAAACTAAAGATTTATATCTCTCCTGCCCGGCCGTGTCCCACTGTAGATAAAAACGTTTGTTTGTACATATATCCAGAGAAGAAGCATTGTGGCGTTAGTCCTCCTAGCGCCCTCTTCGTAGTATCATTTACCTGTGTTTAAAAAAAGCGTTTACATACCAGCCTTCCAGTTTTAATAATTTTGAAAATACATAAAGGAGCAGTTTTTACTATTTTACAAGAGCGGAAATCACGCTTTTACTGTTCTAAAAAATTGTAAATACCACTTTTATTTAGTTACATAAGCATTTCAATGCAAATAGCAACTTTATTGTGATTTACTATGGATTTTTTCTCTGTTTAAGCGGTTTTCACACCTTGTAGAAAAGTAGTGATAAAAACATAATTGCTGGTACTTACATACGTCGAAATGACACAACAGGGACATTGTACTTGTACCAGAATACTTTAAATCGGGAACTGGACTTTTACACGCCACAATGCTTCGTCACCGAAGGCATGTACATAAAAGATTTAAGAAGCAATTAAGTTCAGACAACATAGGCTTAGATTTACTTGTTTTTATAGTACATAAAAGGAATAATTAATCTTACTATACTAAGGTAAACATGTTTATTCCCGATTTTGATTACTTTGTGAAACTGAAATAAAAACAGTTTAAAATAAATTATACAGTAAGATTACTTTTATACTAGTAATCTGCCGTGTAGTGGACATTTTATGAAAGCTGGCAATCGTAGTAGGTTAGTAGGAATGTGTAGAAGATTACCCAATCCATTCCGACCGTGTCACGTCCATTAAAACGAAAAGACTCGTCCTAAACAAAATGCGTTATATTTTATACGTGTACTCTTATAGTAAGTATGCGCATATATGTAATCATAAAACAATGCACATTGTAAATATGAATGATATAAGGAAGGTGGGGGTAAAACATTGGGGTAAAAAGCCCCGAATATCTAAGCTATCGATGCATCCAACATCTGGAAGCTTTAGCCCTTAGAACCATCAAAGACTAGGTAACATTACAGATTTTCTGGATAATATTTTGCCAGACACTTGTCAGATGTTAGTACATTACGTTGGAGGGGAACAATATTTCACATTTTTTAATTTCTAATGTTTATATTTTAGTCAAATATAAATATGTGTCACTTCATGTCATCATCTCAGTGTTCTTAATTGATTGTGGCTGAGTATTTCATGATGTTATCACTATATACTTCCAGCAAAAACTCTTTTCAGAGCCCAAAATGTCCTCAATGGAGTTCGGCTTAACAGTAATACAAAATGTTGTAAAATTAAGTTAGCAGAATTTGATTTTCTACAAGATGAAATCAAGTTAGCTCGAATAAGTTGTGATCGTAAAAAGTTATGCTAATTTTAAAAATGTTCTAGAAAAAGCAGAAACAACTGGAATGTGGATTAAAAACAGAAATCGGAAAGTTGAAATAGGAGGTTAATTTGCTCTAAATCTGCTGTTTTAACCAACCGGAATAATCAACATTGTGTATTTTTCAATTTTAAGAACTTATTGTAATATTTGGCAAACACCTGTTAAATAAAAGCGGGTTATAAAATTGATGCAGAAAATGGTGGGGCACTCTGAGAATAGCCAAACCACAGAAAGATTTAATATTAATTATTTAATGATAGCGTGCTTTCTGTCATTTTAAGCGTTTTCTAATCGAAGTGTAATGTAAAACCTAAAATATGAATGCAATTGGTTTCAATGGGCTCCACTCACCGTTGATTTTTGACATTTACAACAGCTATTTGTTTACCCCCAACAGAGCAAAAGCCAGGGGATTTTCGGCTTCCTAATTATTCTTGCGTCACTACTTTTAATTTTTTGAAATATTTTGTTGCAAATAAAAGATATTAGGGCTGTTAATTGTTACACATTCAACTGTCATATTTCATGTTCAGGTTTAATAACAAAAAAATTAAAACGGACGCCTGATTTTTCACCCCAGCTTTCTTATAAACAACCAATTACCACATATCTTTGAGCCAAACAAGTTTTTCCCACGCCAGAGTTTCCCACTAGTATAACTTTGAACTTGTAGTCACTGAAAATTTTAAAATTTAATACATGTACTTAGGACCTTACCTATATTACATATAATATTAATACGGTTTAGGATACAATATGTATTTCTTGTGTATTTATACTGGTTGGTAATAAAGCAGGTGAGGATGATATAGTTGTCAGTATTTAAGACTTTCCAGTTTAACTTACTGCTTAATTGTTTCATGAGGTACTGGTTTCATGGTGGACATTATTCCGGACGTTTCTGTAGCCTGAATTCCACATAATTTCCTCCAATTATTTTGGAAGGTTTTTTGACGACAAATGGGGCAACTAGAAAATTTTGTTAAAACAATTCAGTCCGGACAGTCTTCTCAAGACTGTAGGTCACTACACTTTTGTTTTGAGCATTAAAAATTACAATTATTAGGAGGTCAAGATTAAAGGTAATGTACAGAGCTGAAGAGGAGTCCATTAAGCACTTGTGGTGAAATATGTGTCCACATTCTGTCGTTATGAATTAGTCACGAGATGCATCATCTTTAATATAATTATATTTAAATAAAATTCCAACGTTGTTTTAATTCACAAATTATACACTACTGAAGTTCTAATAATTCAAACATTGGCTAAAAAAATAAATAATTTAATCCCTTACCAAGCGCATAGTCAATGCACACGGCGCAGTCAAATGTTCCTGCCATCCTCTTCTGCTTGTTCAAGGCTAATTAATAATAATAATTAATAAAATTACATAATATACTGTTCAGATTGGCGCAGGTGACGATTTTCTATTCAACTATTTAAACGTACTAAGTTAATCGTTAAAAAGTGTATGGTATGAACTAGACCAAAGCTGGACGAGTCTAGTCGGACTAGACTAGCAGACGTGAGACTCGAATTCACTTTTCAGGTTTTTTGCCTGGTTTGACTAGACTACACTAGACCATAGCTATGGGTCGAATAAATCGTTAATATAGATTGGGTAGACTAGTAAGAGCCTCGAAACGAAAAGACAAGACGAAACTAACCATGATTTTGCTTAAGTTAAGGGATATGTAACTGGCTGACTAGTCTGAGCTTTCCTAGGGCCCAATTTGTGTTGACTAGACTAGACTAGCGAACGCTTGTGGATAAATGACTAGGCTAGACTAGGCTAAGTGGGTTCAAATATGAACTAATTACATAGACTCTGAGGCTGATATTGGGATTTAATTCCAAATTGTGACACGAATTTTTTTTGCTTTTTCAACACTTTTAAAAGTATTTTCAGCTTTGTACATCGTGTACCAAACACAACTTTAAAGCTGTAATCTGCTCATCATTTGTTTCTAAAATAGTGCATTCCACGAAGTAATTATGATAAAAACTAAAGTTACTGATAAAAATACTCGACAAAATGTGTCGATTAACAACACATTACTGGTGTAGCCGTAAATAATTAATGTTCTGTGCATGACGGATTAATTTGTAATTTATGCTTAAGTCAAATATGTTGTATCTTATATGATTATTATCTGAAATCTTGTAGGTAATAAATGTCTTACTTGGTATAAACTGGAGGTTGTACACTTAAATACTGTTATAGTACTTTTTGCCTTGTAGAGCCTGAAATAACGGTAACAGCAATACCAAGAGTATATACTGAGTAATAGTATACAAAGCGTCAAGCGTCTTTTTAAAATCAATGATTTGAAGTAAAATTCCGACTAAGACTCAAAAGCTGTGACTTCGAGGGCTGAAATTAGAAATGGATAAGTTTACCATTGGTTCATTTATACTTAAAAACTATGCTGTGAATAACTTGATACACTCTAATAAAGCTCAATAAATAAATAAATAAATTCACTGGAATTAGAGACAAGCCATTTCCTACATAATATTTCCCTTCGTTATGTGAATTAGGTAAATGTATATGGTCAGGTATTGCAAATTTTAGGGTCATTGCATTTATAAGTTGATTCACTAAATACATTTCATTGTTTGAGTTGTGTCAGTGTTCAGTTCCTCTTTAGTCTAACGGTCAAAGGACTAAAACAGGTTCAGTATATAAATAGAGTATATGTTTGCACTTTAGGTTGCTATCTCATTAAGATTAGGGTGAGTTACTGAGACAAATGAGATTAAAGCAACAGAAAACGATTCACCAACGTTTTTTAGATGAACTGAGAAAAGTCCAACTTTTTTAACTAGCTTAGATTACGATGACCGGTGACTTCCTGTTTATCTATCTATTTTAGTTTTGTAACTACTTTGTAAACATCTTGCTTGTATATTTACTAGATCTATCGATACTTCACATATTTACAACTTCATTTTTACAGTTTATCATTATCGTGTAACCCAAAATAGATCAATGAGATCGTACTTCCGGGTGTAGGGACTTTGTACAAACGAAATTCCATAAAAACTTTAGAATATTTCGTGGGAAACAGATTTTACATCACCACCACCATGCAGGCAATCGAAAATCGATATATACATAATTTCTCTCAAGTTGTATTTTGTAATTTCCTTATAAATTCTTGATTAGCTGATGTAAAATCCTTTATCAAATTACTATTAACTAACGTTTGTATTATATTTACATCTTTTTTATAATCTTGTACCTAAATTGATTTTAAAGCATCTTCTATGTATAATATTGGATCTATCGATGCTTTATATATACATATTCCGTAATAACACGTATAAACCCAAGTAAAATTTCCTGACACTAATTAAGCGAGTCCTAGTCGTCAGTGTCGGGTCTGTGAAGGAGTGGGAATGCTACATTAAAACGACAGAACACCAGGCTGAATTAGGGTAGGCTGTCCTGCACAAAACCGACAGTCGTTGTGGCGTCGGATTTAAGCAGGGACTGTGTCAGTTGCATCGCATTTTTATTTGCACGGTAGAAAACGCAGCAACACAGAACACGGTACATCAGCATTCATGAAAATAGCCGTTATTCATCGCTTTGATTCTTCGACTGTGGACGCATCAACACATTATTGTCAGACCAACTTACAAAGTGAATTAGTGCAGACTACTTTCAAACATTTACAAAAGGAGTGTTTAATTTAGACGGTAGTTGAATTTAGTAAGAACATTGTGAGCCTTTTCTAATTGTGAGTGCTGTGAATTATCAGTTGGCGTAATGTTGAATATTTATTTATTATGTATTGGACTGGACATTGAAATTGAGATCTCTTTAAAAAAAGTGAAACATTCAACATTTTTGTACGAATAAGTGTGATTATTTCTAGTGTGGCTGTTGCGAGACAATTAATTTAATTAATTACAATTTTATTAAATGTCAAATGTCAAGTATGTATAAGTAATTATTGGCAAGGATTTTAACTGCGGTTGTGAAATGATGTGTTTTGATGTTGAATGAATATGTATGTACTCGAGTACAACAAATTACAGATAGAAAAATTACTTCAAATAACTAATTCTAAAAAATAGTATTAACTGGTTCGAGAAAATTCCTTGTTTTGGCTCATTTTGTTTTTAATTTTCAAAATGCATGAAATACATAATATTTTACTTAAAAAGTATGTAATATCATGTTTCAACCTTTATAAGAACGCGACAAAGACTGTGTCACACCTTTTCTAAAAATCTTTTATCAACGATCTTGCCAACACATTCCCTTTTTATAGCTTATTTATGGCTTACCTGTATCGTAAAGTAAAGCGTAGTGTTAATTTGTTAATTAAAAATAATATTACAAACAGTAAAAAATGCGGATTACAGTTTTTGCTATGATGTCGGGTCTATCAAGAATTTATTACGGCTACAGAAGAGATAGCACTAGCACGAGTGAAAGTTTAAAGGGAAAATCTTCTTTAAATTAAAACTAGGATGTTTATGTACATCACTGAAAAATGGAAATGATGGGTCACGTCAGTTGCTTGCCTGGTGTTGATTGATCTTGTATTTCTGGGAAACTGCCAAACCAACTTCCTTCCAGCTTTGGTTTTTGCGGTAATTATACATGAATTATGTGCGCAATATATTTTCATTTAAGAAGCAAAGTGATGCATATGCCAAAGTTCTGCTTGGATATACTTTACTTCATTTTGCCAAAAATATCCAATAGTCCTAAAATAATAAACTTCTATTATGTAATATGTTATAGCAGCTACATATATTGAAGGTATGTATATGTTAAAGCTACAGAAAATAAAATCACTTGTTGTCAACACGAGTTAAGATAAACTGTTTTTTCCCGTAAGCTCCCTCAACCCAAAGTCTTAATTATTATTAATAATTAAAGATATTAAATAGTTAAAAAAGGAACTTGCAGTAGCTACCTTTTGGGTCGCATGATTGTTGAACTATCAACGTCGGCTTGCCGGTGGTGCCGCACGACGGCTTGACGTGCCGTCGCCCGCACCCGGGCGACCAGGACATAGGGCCTTCTTGATCTTGCCCCCAAAACAGAACACAACAACCAAAACAATAATTACAACAAGTACTAAGACGACAGTGACAATGATGGCAGTGTTTCTTTGGAATGAAAAACAAACAATTTTGTTAAATTGATAGTATCATACAGTAATAGTAAACCTATTGTAAATGGTGGGTGAAGAAGCAAAAGGTAATAAGTCTAGCCCTGACCTAAAAGCAGTGAAAACACTTCGTCGACATGGGCTACTTGAAACTGAACAATTTTGACTGTTTGCTTCACAAATCTCTTTATATAAAAGAAAAAACAAGGGCTGCGCCCTTGTTTTTTTTCTTGTAACTGGCCTCTTACAGACCGTAGGCCTACGGGTAACTTGGTTACACTTTCACTCAAGTACCCACCAAGTACTGAGGTAATATATAGAAAAGATAGAATTTAATATGTATATAACACGTATTGAGTCGTAAATCCCATTTAATTGCGTGTGTGTACATACTAAAACCACTAAATCGCGATTTTGACCCCGACGATGCCCACATACTCGTGGCTCCTTTTTCGTTTTCTGGATCTACTTTTCAAGGGCTTTCTAATGGTGTATCACATGTGCGTGTAACTCCATTTTTTAATTTTTTCCCTTAATTATGTAAGAGTGTAGAAATGTAGAAATTATGTCGTTTTTCTGTCAGTAAAAAAAGAAATATGAATTTTATTCCATTTCTATTTCTCATTATTTCAAGTAGTTCTTCACAAAAAGTTGCTATAGTTGCATAATCATAGTCATTTGTTGAGGAAAGGTCAGACAAGGTCATTTCCCGTATCATCGTCACGTCAAAAGGAAAGAAATTCGCCTGCTAACAACTAATAACAAAGTTCCTGCCTTTTAATGCTATGCTATACATTCAACATAGGACCTTGTCCCGTCCTTCGTTTATCGTCGTAACTTAATTTTAATTTATTGTTTTTACTTTTGTAGAATGTATGTATTATATTTTATTATTTGTAATAATCTCGTCTTAAATGAAACTGTTTGCCTTGTTAAGCAGTAAAGACAAATAGGTACATGCCTAATTTTAAAATCGTTTACTTGAGCAGTTTTTGTATTTTTGTTGACAGTAGCAGTGTTTAGAGAAATGGCTTGGACGCTGTGTTGAACTTAGGAAGTTCTTATATTTTTTTGTTAGTTCACCTATAAGTAGATTTTTTAATTTATTAATTCGTTATTGCGCAGTTGAATTAGCTAGTTTTAACAAATGGCTGGTCTTCAGCAGCATTCGGTTCGTCATCTTCATCTTCAATCACGGTATCCATGTCTAGATCAGTTTCTTCATTTTTGCTCTAGGGTATTCGGTATAAAAAGCTTCATTTACATTTTTGATTTATTAAAAAAATGTATAATGTACCTTTAACACAGTAAATAGTTGAATTTGTAGCATTATAGCAAAAACAATAGATTTTATGATTTAAACTACGTTCTAAAAATCCATTGTAATAGAATAGAATACAGAATAGAATATAGAATAGGTAGGTGAAACCAACAGTTAACACATTTTGATAAACAACTTCGTCAAAACCATACATGCTTCGTAAAAAGACACGTTTGAAAGTTAAATTCTTGCACAGAACGTTTCCTCATACGATACAAGTTTCATAATATGGCTTTCATTTTATGAGTCTTTGACGCACCGACACTTGCGTATTGTTTTGAAAAGTAAAGATTCTCTGTGAAAAAGTCAGGCTTAAAATAAACTTGGTTTTTTAACTAATTAACTTAAAAAAGAAACTCAAAGAAAAATAATAATAACGTCATTTTTGAAAATGATGTGGCATTGAAATTGAAACGCAATGTGGCATTGAAACGCGATTAGAATCTGAGGACTTTTGATTCTTAAAGCTCGTCCAAAAAAACCTTGATCTCTTATAGGCCTTGATTGTACTTAGGCATTTGTAATAAAGGTTAGCTTTAAGAATCCTAAAGTTATCCATAGTTAAAGTGTGAAATCATATCATTTTTAACAATAACTGGTTAGTGGTACGTGATGAACTTTTGTCAAGTGTCAAGTGAGCGTTTATAAAGTTAGCAATATAATATGGTTAAAGATGCAAATGATGATATTTTATGCACTTACTTGTTTTCCACGATTTTTAAATTTATCTTTCACGGCTATAACCATTCCTGTGAGCGTCGCACCGAGCCCAAAACCTCCACCAGCCGCACTTGCCGCCACAGTGACTTCTGATCCAACAACTACAGCCGCGGGAAGTGCGACCAAGGCCGTTCCGGAAACCAATGCTCCAAACGCCACGCCCACACCCACTGCAATCCCCACACCCTTTCCTATTTTCTTCAAGAAGGCAGTTTTCTTGAGCTCCTCATTTCTTTCCTTGAGATGAGCATACCCATCTAATATGCACGAGCCCATCACATATTATAGTATAGGTATATTAACGTCAATGGATTTGTACTACCGGTATATAGCAATATAGCACCTTTATGATTTCCTCACCATCACAGAACTCCGTACATTTCTTCACAAACTCGTCCCGCAATCCCGAACCCAAATGTTTAAATTTGTTGATGACAGCTTTGAACCTGGTGGAAAATTTGTTGGCAAACTTTTGGAGATCCTCGTCGGACGCCCCCTCCGTGTGTGCATCAAGTAAAGCATTCGCCTCCTGAGTCCAAGTCTCCTTTTCGGAGTTGATTTGAATCTCAAAGAAACTATTAGCTTGAAGCTCATTTCTGTTCTTGAGGTTAGCATACCAACCTATTGTGAAAGAACCCATCACAGATTCCAGTATAGGTATATATAAGCTTCAATAGATTTGTTCTGCCAATATATAGAAGAGCACTCTTATGATTTCCTCACCCTCAAAGAACTCCTTCCATTGCTTCAGGAACCTGCCCCGCAAACCCGGACGCTTGTGAAGGTTGCCGATGACAGTGATGACTTCGGTGGAAAAATTGTTAGCAAACTCTTTGAGGACGTCATCGGACGCTCCCTCTTTATGGGCATCAAGAAAGGCGTCAGCTTCATGTTCCCAAGCCTCCCTTTCGCAGTTGATTAGAGTCATAAATAAAACACTAGCTTGAAGCTCTTCCCTATCTTTTGCCTGTATAAAGTACTTATTGCAACTTCGGAATAATTCCTCCAGGCTTTCCACAATTTCTTTAAACTGAGTGCCGGAGACCGTATTGATCTCCTCTTCTGATTCAAAACCAAAATAAACATATTAAATCGTCAAAATTCTGTAACTAAAATGCCAATGTTTTTCTGTATTACAACACACGATTCAAGTAACCTATAACAGCGTTGATTATTAATATTTACGGGTTTGCTCGTTTGTAGACAATAATAATTGTTCGGTGGTGGTCTTCTTGGCCTGGGCATGGTAGTTTTCCGACATCAACATTTTCACTAAAGACTTCATGTGTTCAGTGAATCTAGCAGTTGGATCAGTTTTCGGAAACTCTTCGCCAGGAGGAGGTAGGAGGTATGCGGAAATGTGTGAGAAGTGCTTCTGAATATTTTCGAGAAGCTCTCGTTGCTCTGAGCCCGTTGAACTATCGTGAAATACGTCTCGATAAAAGTTCCTTTCACTCCCGACGGGTTTCTCATTCTCACTGTGGAGTCCTAAGGCATAGTCATCAGTGTCAGTAGTTTTAAAATCCCGTCGAAGAAACAGTAGTTTGCTGGCTAACGCTAGAATACAAGAAGCCCGTATTACACATCAATAATAAATTACTGCATAATCTGGAAGTCCATAACTATAAGAATAATAGAGTGAAGCTGTTTGAATTTATTTTAAATCAATAATGCGATATTGTACTCCTATATTTAAGTCCTAATTTTTACCTATATCTTTAGATCCAGCTACTCTTTCGCTGTTGAAGGAATCCACGACCCCCTGAGCCAAGTTGGAGTAGCAGTC
>JAQFZC010005963.1:0-13264 GCA_034695205.1 Dicyrtoma fusca
CCTCGGTGGAGCTGAGAGTGCGATAAAGACAGATACGAAACTCAACTACCACACTCACATACCTTCCTCCGAGCTCCTCATTCTCTCTGTCTCTACTATTTCACAACTATCACTAATTCCCAATTTTATTCTTCCTAATACTTATTTTCCCTCGACACTTCTCCTATTAGTTCCCTTCCCTTGTAGGCACAGAAGGAGTGCTATCAGTATCTGCTCTACTACGTTGTTGTTTTGTTATTCCTTGGACGGAGAGGGAGGCGGGGAGACGGAGAGGCACGTAGCTACTAGTTGTTTTCTAATAGGGCATCTTCCACATATTATATAGTATGTATAGGTATAGGTATAGCTACATATATATTTTATATCCTGGGTACATATTTCCTATCTTTTATTTCTATTCCCTTTCTTTCGTAGGAAACAATTTGGTTTGTAAGTACCTACTCTTCTCAGTGTCTTTTACTTTCTCGTCCCTTGTACATACACGCACTTCTCAAGATATTATATGCTCCCGACTAAATGTCCAATACTAAAAACTCTTCTACTCCCTTCCTCCCTCAGTGCAGTGTAGAATAATGCAATGTTTGTAATGCAACACAGTACAATAGAATATAATGTCGGAAGCTACTCGATCTAGTAGTAGTCCCGTGTGGTGGTTCACAGTGCGTTTTGGTCTCGGCTAATTCACATGGATGAATAAAACAAGTAATTCGGTGCGGTGAAAACAGAATAAAAATCCTGTAGAGAGACACAGAGAGAGAGAGTGTGTGTGGGTGTGTGTGTAACCTAAAAGGAGTAGATGCCGAAGGAGTGTATGAGTGTATGTACAGATCAGGCAAGGCTCTTGCAACCCCACTACAGTGCACTCAAAAGAGAAAAGTTGGTCACCAAAAACTTCAATAACAATTTAGGTTAAGTTTTACAATGTACCATGAAGTAGATTGTGCGGTGGTGGTGAAGGTAAGTACCGGAGGACTGTGAAATGTTTGGAAGAGCCTCAATGAACATTATGGGGCGTTATAAAAACCAAGGTGGACTCTCATCTCAACTTACAATCTGCGCAATAAAATTAAGCGCACCTGTCTACTCTTTAGCTGATCGCTTCTGTGGCCCGTCTCCGGTCCATTGTACATATTAAATCCTGTAGTGCTTTCCCAGCATGCCTTTCCTCTCCCAGCAATGTTTCAACGACTGTTTTCCTTCTCTTCTCCTATGCACTCACAAACTCACTAAAAGACATACATAGGAGGTATACCACCCTACAACAACACAGCATAGACTGTGGTCCTCACTGACGTACATACACTAAAGAGTAGGAAGTCTCATATCTTACTTAAACCCTGACATACTGAATTGGTCTTCCATAGCCATGGTCATAGGAGTATGGAGAATCACTTGATTTGATAGGAAAAAGTTTCGTCGTCGAGTTTTACTCTTTACTCTTCTGTCTCGTCCCCATCGTTCTGTCGCTCTCTTTCTCTCTCTCTCTCTCTCTTTCGCGGGTCCGTCGGTCGGTCGGTCGGTGTGGAGAGCCATAATCGTTTAATCTAATGCTTTTGTGTGTAGAAGGCATGTGGAATAAATAGGTAGGTTTCATCCGAGAAGCGGAGGTATCCCTAGATTGGGGAATCCGGGAATCGGAACCATGAACTAACAATAACGAAAACCATGCTGCGTGTCCACGTACACGCTACTTGATAGTCTGGTCTCCTATGGTGTGTATGTGCATTTGTGTGCTGGTATGGAGAGACTTTTGCATATGCATTGGACATTGCACCGAAGGAAGGTAGATATTATACTGACAAGGAACTACACTCTCTTTCCCATCCAGATCTCCACGACCAGGAGACCTGATTGTATCTCTATGCTGGGAGAACTTCAATGACAATTTTACCTTTGCCTTACTGAAATAAAGATAGGAACTATTTTTTTATACCTTATTTGTTATTCCTCCACAACTCCACTCCTGATATACAGGAGTATAGTGGATGAGACGCTGGGATGGAAATACTACATAAAAAGATGGGTTGTAGATCCAATTGGAGAGCAATTACACTAACTTTACTTCCTCTCAGCTCGCTCTTCCTCGGGATGTGGTGATAGGACGGCAAATGCATCTCTTACCAATGGAACGGCTCACCAAATACCCATCGATTTGCGAAATAACTCCGATTCCACTCTCAATTCTCAGCATCTCAGCCTTTAGATAGATATATCTACACTCCGGACAAGTCTATAAGTTAAAATGCAATCGGCAGTAGGGAAATGCACATACCTACCTACCTACCTACATTCCGAATTCCCTTCCCTCCAAATACCCACTCAAATGCTGAGAGACTGGGAGACTGAGAGAGAGAGCCAGCCGATGAGGATTTACTGATGGGAAATGTCTTGGCGTCATGCATCTGAGTCTGGATAATGCCAACCAGAGTTCTAATGCATAGTACAGAGACAGGGAGGCAGGGAAGCAAGCAAGCGGACGGACAGACAGACACTCATAGCCCGTATTTGGTAAAGACGAATGAGAGGCATAAAAGGCATGCATGCAGATGGATAGTACGAGTGCTATTATGTATGTATGTACATGCCTAGGTGAGGATATGGATGAGATTCTAAGTCAACCAACTAAGACTGCTCGCTCTTGCTCTCTCTCTCTCTTTCTCTTGACTTCTTACTTGTGAGCTGACTTGGTCTAAACAGTGGGCTTAGTGTGGAGCGCTCCGCTCAACTGTGTAATACACAGTGATACACATTTATCTTTGAATTTGTGAGCATCTTTGCCTCAAAGGCTTTACATCCAACCCGAATAAAATGAACGTCAATCATAATTTTCTTCGGCAATTGTGTCAAGACTCAAGAGTTCGCTTGAAAGCATATAGGTAGGTTAGGTACAGTAGCTATACTAGTATACTGATAGGCAAAGAAAGGCCCGACAGAGAGTACAGAGAATTATCCTCAAACCTCCACTCCCACTCATTACTCACACCACGGAAGCAAAACTTGATTTTTTTTTATTTGAAAATGTGAACAAATGATGTAAATTTCCATATCTGCTTTTTTTACATATTTTCTTGAGTGACTTCAAACGACAGCAAAGGACAAGACACCTCCCTAGGTATACAATCAAAACTAGGTAGGTGGGTTGAAACCACAAAGAAAAGGAAAGAATAGGTAGATAGTAGATAGATATGTTCACACAAAGGAACAGGGAGCGTAATGAAGAGAAAAAAATGTACCATACTCACAGCAATCATATTATAGAATGACTTTGTGTATTTGTTCACGACTAGAATTATAGAAGAACAAAGCCTGAGTTTCATGAGCATACAGACTACTACTCTGCACTCCTGTTGGGGAAAACTTTGTGTGTGTGTCTACCACACTCTTACAGCTTTACCACAAAATTTGTTCTGGATGGATGGCGTACATTTGTATTTGTATCTGGGCGACCACCAGGACAGACGGGCAGACAGGGTAGACAGACAGACAGAGTTAAAGGAGTGGATAGATAGGTAGCTAGTTAGTTATAGGGGGTATAGCGCTCGTACATTTGTAGTTCTAGTCTCCACCTATACACAAACTTATGTTTATCCTATTTCTTCATCCTATAAACACAACAGAATGTCTTAAGCTCACATAATACTATAAAGTTCTCTTGGCTATCTGAACACATACCTCAACAGAGCTCGTTATAGTGTATAAAGTTAAATTCAGAATTGAGGCAATCTCACAGAGGATTCCCTGAATAAAGAAGTCACTACTGAGCAGTGGAACTAGAGATGTGCAGACACACACACACACCCATCGCCACACCGATGATTTCTACAATACAACACACAGAACCAAGTGAGGGAAGTCTGTTAGAGCCACTAAAGTAAAATACCAATAGAAGTTAGCTGACATACAACACAGCTCAGCTCAGTCAGCACGGCACGGCACGGCATCCTTGGCCATGCCCTGCCATGGCACGAAAGGGAAGAAGAAGCACAGACAGACAGACTTACTTTTGGTTTGGTCAAAGTTTCTTGAGCTCACAGGGAAGCCAAAGCCAAAGCCAAGCTAAACGAAATCCAAACGAAACCACCATCTTTTCAATTGGATTGGAAGAGAGAAAACTTTTCCATGGATTTACCCCCCCGACAACTTGATAATAAACTGACATTCCTCCTGAATATATGACCATGCTGCCGAGTCGTTCAGTGCCGTAGACACCCGTATTCCCTTCACTTCCGGGTACTTACACATTCAAAGTCCAAGTCGAATTTTCACATCAACTTTCCTCCGTATGCATCCATCTATATACCTAGGTACTTTCCGCCCTTCTTGGTATTTTTTAAATGTAAAAAGTATGCAGGGAAGGAGCTCGCCTTATCATCACATTTATAAATCCAAAGATCGAGAAGAGACGGGGATACTCGTCGGATGCATTTAAGGAATGAGACATGTGTCCATAAAAAACTCTGACAATCAGTTTCCCATAAAAACTAATACATGTATATATATATCTGTAATACTGGGCGAGACTTGGCTTTCCTTCCTTCCCTTGGACTGTCCTTCCCATTGGCTCTACTCTCCTTTTGTCCATAACTTGACGATTCTTGATAGACTTTTGGCAAAGGTAAATAAAAGTATCCGTATGCAACTCTCCCCAGTTCAAATCACAATACACAACTATTTCTCCTCCAGTCGTCCGCCGGATTTCAACATCAAAATAATCATGTCTATGCAAGTGCCTTTGTAGGTAGGTACATAGGTAAATGTAAATGTGAACTACCTAGTATATATACAGCTCAAGACTAGGTACAAACTTAAGCATGTGCATAGTTGCTTCCAATAAAATCTAAAGGATATAGGGAATATACCTATACATAGATAGAAATACATAGTAGCAAAATAGTACAGTTGTATGTGAAAGCGGGTGGAAAATGGGGGAAAGGAAGATTCAATTGCATAAAAGCTAACTTTTTCTAAGCTAATATTCTACTGCATTACACCAACGCAATGCAATGTCAATACGTATGTAGGTAGGTTAGGTCCTTTCGGTAAATATAGCTCCCTCAGAGTGAGTGGTAGTCAGTGAGCTACTCGACTAGCAAGGAAACTGAAAGTTAAATTTAAGCACCTGCCATTGGGGAAAAACAAGTTGAATTGAAAATTACTACGTGAAAACTTTACTACTCTACACTCTACACACATTTCTCAAGTGAATGAAAAAAAATTCCCTCCTATTGTTTTCCCCACTATGACTCCCATTCCTGCATTCACGGAGGACGTAAGTGGAATTTTATTCGTCTGCCCCAAAAGCGAAAAGTCATTAAATGTCAATGGAAAGTTTTTTAAGACAAAAATGCAGGCGGTAGTTCAATTCAAAAGCAGGCAGTGGACGGACCTTAATGGACATGACTTACACAGAAATGTGTAAGATACCTACCTAGGTATCTACATTTAACTGATCGCAGCAAAAATTTGTGTCCTTTACATATGTATGTATTTTGCCACACTACTGTTGACTGTGCACAGCACAGGGTGGTCGTGTGAGAGTTGAAATTGGGGAAATCAAGCCAGATAAATGTATAGCTGCAGAGGGAAAATAAGTCAACCCTTGGCACATCTAAATCTAAATCTAATTCTATCTATAATCCCAAGAACAATCATATCTGTATCACACATGTTTTCCCATCTGCCTCATTCACGTCTAACGACTCTAGCTCTGGGTTATAAACCAAGTCTGGCTAGGTAGGTAGGCACATCTTCTATTTATTTGTATACCAGGACTTTCATTCCCTACACTTTGGTTTGTTTTCCAAGGTTTTTGGTTGGACAATCCGGTCAAAACTATGTTGTACACATCAGCCAGTTGATGGACGAAAATTACTAGAGACTATTGTGATCCTTTGTGCAAGCCCCAATACAGATAAAGATATGCATGTAGGTAGGTAGGTACATTACATAGGTACTTATGAGGCCGTGAATGGGAATTTGGAAAGTGAAGATAAAGATAATCAGCGGTGGAAATGGAAATACACTGCGACACACCTTCCATTATTACTCTATACATAGATATAGTCACAACTATGTATATACGGATCTCAGTCGTTGATCTGACTCTTGTAATGTATACTTTGTATAGGGAAGTGACTTGACTGGGGCTCTAAGAGGATGTGGCATAGCAGGAAGGGGAAGTTGACATCATATGGGGTGTCATGCTGTCGTTATCGTTGGTGGACACTCGTGCTTTTCTAATCTAATGCTACCCACCTCTCGCTCTCCTCCTCACTTCCATGCCCATCTCATCTTCCTCTGGCCAAACTCGAATTCGAATACGAAAACGACTTCCAGTCGACTCTTTTTACTCACGACCATCCCAGCCTCACCATCCCTGAATTGACAGTCCATACCGCACTCGCCTTTACACTGGTTCACAGCTATACAACTGCAGCTACAGCGACGTACAACAACCTCAGCAAGTTGGCAGTCCAGACGAAAACCTGTGCTTCTAATGTTCATGTTCTACAACATACTGCTGGATTTTTATGTAGAACGAACGAGAATACCTATGTATGTATTGATAGGGGCCACCTGCATACCTATATGCACCTATATGGTAATGTTGGGGATATTATATTACTGCAATGGTCTAAACGACTCACTGGAAGTCCCCGTGAGTGTCAAGAACTGCGAGAGAAAGATATTCAAAATTCAGAGTGAAACCAGTGAGGCATTCAATCCGGAGAAAATGAAAAGCACCTAGAGCCCACTCCACACGGTGACATGCCATGCCTTCTGAGAACATACCATATGTGATGTGAATCCGTAGCCCACACCCACATAACATCTTCCGAATTTCCAATGGACTTTCACTTTATGGGTGTAGATCGGCTGGCTCCCCTGTTCCTTGTATCATGCCAGAGACTGCAGACTGCAGACTCAGTCCCTCGCTCTCTCTCTCACTCACTCACTTACTCACCATTGACTTTATTCCGAAAATCCTGACTCCAGAACTTGACCATCCTTCAGAAATGGATTGAAACCAGAGCCCGAACCAGGACCAGAACCAGAATCAGCCTGCAGTCTCCTCACCACCGGCATACCTTTCTCGCATTCAATCCCCCATTCAAATCAATAGAATGTATAAAACAATTCCTACACACGTCATCACACGCTCTAGAATGTGCGTGAGGATGCGTTGAAGTAGTAGGTATGTACCTAGGTGCATACCATATCCTATACCTACATGTATGCACTCAGTCTAATTGTTAAAGTTAATTGAATGGATAATGGATGTCCAATGCAGATACCCGTGATTTCATGAATATGCAAACAATGGAGGAAAAAGTTAAAATTAAATAGCCCTTCCCTCCCCCCATCCATCCCCATGAATTCCCCTCCCTTCTATTTCTATTCAAGTATCCAATCAAGACCAGAGTCAAACTCGGTTGCATGGCATAAACGCCTATACATAAATATATGAAATTATAAGGGAAAGAGTGGTAAAAGAATTCCAATGAAAAATAATTTTGAGGAAAAAACCGTGTTTCTGTGAAGGATTGGGAGATTTCAGTAGTATATAGACATAGCAAGTAATTATAATTATTATGCATACTAGATAGGTATACACAAGAGAGACATAGCACGTTAAGTTTCCTCCTGTAACACGGGCGGTTGTTAAAACAGTGATGATCCGGACTTGAGTTTCCGAGACGTAGAAGTAATAATAGTCGTAGGTAGATCGAGGCTTCACTCCGCCATCCAGATCCCGAAGAAGCGGAGGATAAAGTATTAAAGAGTCAATGTTGATAGGGAGGGAATCATTGGGATGGTTTAAATGTGGAGAGAGTCTCGAGACTGGCGCCAATATCACGTCATGACGAAAGGATATATTACATGCTCTTACTCATATTGTGATTAAGTTGCTCCTTTACTCTGGCATCACACAACTTTTCCTACCTTTCCTCCTCGCATCACACCGGATATCCATTAGGAATCCTAAATCACTTTACTTCCTGTGCTCTTCACTGCACAAGAATGAGCCAATCCTCTCTTCCCTTCCCTTCCCATCCCAACCAACCAACCTGCCTATGTCTTTCTCTCGACTGTATCTGTGTGCGGTAATGCTCTCACTTAAATAATAAAAGGACCCTGTAGTAACAACCTCCATTCCATACACACATGATCCTACAGATAGAGATGCGGAAAACCTCGAGTAGTAAATGTATGAAATGAATCAAATATGGCGTCGTTAAAAGTACTTCCATGTAAGTAATTATAGTCCGGTACCCAAAGCGAAGGTAGACATATCTGCCATAGTATAAAAAAATGTTAGAAGCATGCACGTCTACCGTCTACACTTTACAATGGTAGAACGTCACAAGTAGAATTATCCTTGAAAACTTTTTCTTTGAGAAAATTAGACAGGGCAATGAGCTGGCTTTATGACTATTACATTTATGCAGAGCACTCACTACTACTACTTTGGAAGTCTAACTACCTGGACATGATGAAGTGATTAAGGATCAGAATTGATCATCCCCACGATGAAGGTTTCAAAAGTTGTGGGATTTTTCAGAAAATTAAATACTGGTGACATTTTTAAATTCTTTACACGCCACGAGTTGACAGGGAAAAATTCCATTTCAACTCCACAGGTCGTTGTGATGCACTTTAGCGAGTGGCTTCTTCCTTTAGTATATCTCCTGGAATTTTTTTTGCCCTCTCTTTCTTTTGGCATGTAGCTATATAGTAAGTACTACAGTACTACAGTTCTACAGTTATGTACATCGGTAGACACTTTATAATAAAAGGACTGACTTGTCTATATACAGTCTAGATGCTCCAGTGCTATGTGTATGTATATAGAAACTAACCTCTTGCCGGCTGCTCTGAATAAATGGATGGAATGAGTGTAGATTTTCCAGACGGTGCGTAGAGAGTTATTTATATGTGTGGAGTCATGGAGCCATGTAATAGTATCTTTATTGTAAGGTTGTAGTAGTGGCAGTAGTGGTAGGCTCGTCTTTGGGTCTGAGAAGCACTTTCTTATTTGGTTATGTATGAGGAAATAGATCTGCTCATTCGGGCTGTGGGACGGCACTCCGACTCTATACAGTACACGGTTGGCTCGGTTGTGGTCGTGGTGAAAGGGTTTCCGCGTGAAAACTTCCACTCAAGGAAAAGCACTTGCGGCTGACGAGAGACGTTCAAGAATAAACGAGTGAGAAATGAATTTAAGAGGTGTGAAAAATTGTTATCCTCAGAACATACAAGGTGGAAAGACACAGCCACAAATCATACAAATAAGTAGAGGAGTAAATACTTTCCGCCGTCCCGAACATCCATTACACTTCATCTTCCTCTTATATTCTACTTCCACGTCTCCTTTCCCTCACATCATCTCCAAAAATTTTGCAAAGGCAAAACACTACTCATATTTACACAAGTCAAGGAGGAGGAGGAGGAGAGTGCCATGGAAGACTCGCGTCTGCCTCCCGAATGAATTTTTAAAATCCACAGCACTAATGTTTCTCTCCATTCACCTAAGTGATAATGGCATAGACACGTACGATCACCAATCACCATCAATGTTCCTACTGATTGCGTTTAAAAGTACATCAGACATATTGTGATGTAAAGCGGTTTCCCCTCGATGTGAAGATGTACAATCTTTTATACAGTTTGGAAGGTGAATTCGAATTTTTATTGATACTGGCGTCAATCTGTGTGATGCGTAGGTGCACACTAAAGCACAGCCTCTCTGTATTTTTAATTTGAATGTACCTACCTACTTCACACATTTTTCAAACCTTGTGTTATTACTTGAAAATTGAAAAGTCGACTTGATGTGTTGAAAGCTTATGTAGAAACATGCACATGAAATATGGAGACTGCTAGGCCCTATCATTACGGAGAAAATGTGGGAGTGATCTGTACTATAAATTTAATTCTTGGACTCGTGCTTTATCCTCTCAGTGTATGTATACCTATTCCTATTACATATGTCTATCTGTTATGCTCTGTGTGCGTTCAAAGCTAGGTATGTAAGGAGTGGGAATAAAGACATTTCAGCTGATAATGATGACTGTTAGGGTTGCCTTCCCAACCATTTCCTGACACTGTATGCATGCCTCGTTGCATCTTACCTGCCTCTCAAACTCGAGCTACATACATGATGTGCATAGGTAGAGTCAAAAGGGAAAAGCTATATCGCATCTGTGTGTATATATATAGTGTAGATGTAGGTACATCGTATACATGCATTATTACGGAAGAAAAGGGAAATACATTGTAGGTGGTTGTATCAGTACGAGATGATGTACATCTCAGGACACGTTAGAGGTCCGAAATGTAACAGACGGAAATGTGAAATCAGCACGGCGGATTTTGGGGTTTTGCATTGCATCGTAATTTATTGTGAGCATTAGTAACCTCGAAGATCCTTCTCAAAGTCTCCCAGCTCTCAACGCTCCTCATCTCCTCTTTCCCAACCTATTCTGTAGACCCTACCTCCAACTTTAAATATAGTTTCACTCCTCTCTCTCTCTCTCTCTCTACCTCTCTTTCTTTTGACTTCACCGAACCTTTTCTTCTTTTGCAACTTCCACTGTTTGTAACTGCCGACAAGCCAATACCGAAACGAATGCTAAGGCCATATCACCACCACCACTATGGCTACCACTATCACCATCCTACTTACTACTACTTCTCTCAACGTCGACTTCTTGACGTGTCTTTCTCCGCTCGTTTTTATTCTTCTCCTCCCTTTTACCTTTTTCTTACCTTTCCAACTTTTCTCTTTCCCCTCCTCGATCTCCTTTCATGCTCCCCTCATCCACATCCACCAGACTAAGTACCTACATAGCCTGGGTGAAGAAGCATTTTGACGCAAGTCCAAATTCGACGTTATATAGTACCAACAATAACCTTTATACCTGATCTGATAAAAAGTGACAATGGAAACTTCTGCTACAGAGTTTTGAAAAATGTAATATTTTTGGATTTGTAATAATTTAATTTTTTTTATTAATTTTTGTTAGGATGGACTTGGATCAAAATAACGTTAGGAAGGCGTAGATAGTGAAATTGCTATTAATTCTTTTAACCGGGGACTGGCCTTACCCCACAATGCTTCTTCACCCACGATACTACAGCTCATGCTGATAAGTTGAGGACTAAGTTATGTTGAGCGGGAATGGTAGTACTCAGTGGTGGTGGTATAGTGCGACCCAGGTCTTTCTCTTCACTTCTATTTCCTTTCTTTCTCTTCCTTTCTTTCTTGTGGGGTTTTCAGGTTTTCTCTATTCTTATTCTATTTTGTCTTCAAGCTTCCCCAAACCACTTAGGAAGGTAATAAAGCCCGTACGATTTCATGTGTATATTCATTCAGTTTCAGTTATCGAACAACTTCATACAGACAGACGGCCCTGCCACTACCACTACCACCACGACTACCACGACTACCACTACTACTACACACTACACATGAAAACCAGAGCCAAAGCCAGAGAGAGAGAGAGAGTCAGACATACATGAAAACCTAGGCTAAAGTTTTCCTTCCTCTCGATAAAAAATTATTCTTGATTCCGACTCAAGAAGTCGAATCAACTCAACTCTATCCAACCAATGTTTCCTCCACTCTTCAACTCAATTCGACCATCGCAACG
Organism: Dicyrtoma fusca; assembly: GCA_034695205.1. Taxonomy (NCBI): domain Eukaryota; kingdom Metazoa; phylum Arthropoda; class Collembola; order Symphypleona; family Dicyrtomidae; genus Dicyrtoma; species Dicyrtoma fusca. The sequence continues at coordinate 11,655 of JAQFZC010005963.1, forward strand.
TACAACTACCTAGGTAGTAGCTGTAGGTGCATGCTCTCGATTTCCCATCCCCCTCCTTGTCCCATTCCTTCCACTACAGCTATGCATACTCGAAGGTGTATCAGAATCAGACGACCAACTTTCTTTCCACTGGGGTTCTTAATGCCTCCGCATTTTGCTCTTTTTTTGACTCGAGAGAACTGGAGGCTGATATAGTATGCACGATGGAGATCTTGAGAGGAATCTAGATATGAAAAAGTGTGGAAGTAGTAAGTTTTGGGCTTTGGTGAGGAACCGACACCAGAACGGGAGGGAGACGCAAATCTCAAGGAAAGTGAGCTGACTTATTGTTAGCCCAGATGGAGATGGAGGGAGATGGAGAGAGTAAAAGGTAGAAAGTCAGAAAGTAAAAGGTAGAAACAGGAACTAGATTCTTAAGACTCGATATGATGATGTACTTGTTCAAACCGCCTTAAGAACCCAAAAACTTTTCCTTTTGTCCGAATCTCTCGTAAGTTTCTATATACCTTACAAACGCTACTTCTTGCTACTCCCTACGTCACAGGCTAGCTCTACTGCCAAATGGGCAGGTATGTATATAGTATCATGAACAGTGTGCGTATGCATCCTACATACAGGCCGCGTCCATCCCTCATGCTTATGCTCCTTGCCACGTATAAATTACGAGCTTCAGGCCTCCAACAGAATTCCCTTTTGAAGTGCAGCATTAACATTTTGATTACAGAACTAATTAATTTTACCTTTATTGTAAGAGTAATTACACTCGCAATATCGTCCTTTCCACTGCAATGTTATGAGCTGCTACAGAGATTTTTTATGCTGGGTAAAAGAATTAAAACTGCTACTAAAGAAATATGCTTTATTTTAGTTAATAAAATCTATGATTGGGTAGCTCCGTATTTGTATTTTTAGATCAAAACTAGAAGGAATTTACATAGCTTTTAAATTCTACATTTATTCATTCAATTTCAGAGCAGATCCCACACATTTTAGGGGCATCATGGAAATAATTATGTATAGCGTTTAGAAATTTATAAGTTGCATTCGGACACTAAGACTTGTCAATTTGTTTCCTTTTTACAAAGGATAAATTCGTTTATTTTGTAAAAAGCGGGAGGATAGTATGCCTTGCATTTTAAGAGCGGTACTGGAATAAAGTAGGTATGTACGAGGAAAAAGATAAAAGTTCCCGTCCTTTGACAGAGCTGTGTGTATGTATAGGTGTTACTGGACGTGCATACCTACATAGCTAAAATCACTCCCCATACACAGACTGAAGATCAGGATGACGAATCTTCATCTTTTGAAGACAAAGCGGAGCAATTTGGGTGAGGACAATACGCAGGGGTTGACAATAGGTGCTTAGGCACACCAAAGATGAGTAGGACAATAACACTTAATCCAAACCAACAGGATAGCTGTATAGTGAGGAGACTTTGGAGTCGTTCGAGTTGACAGGATTGAGCACATCCTGGGGAGAAGCTAGAGGCCGGATCATTTCAGCTTTCCTATGCGAGCCTGCCGTTCTCCATATACACCTACATACCTACCTATACCATAGTTGTGTAATTGCAAGTTTTATGCACAGGTTCTCTCTTTCTCTCTCTCTC
>JAQFZC010005964.1:0-13261 GCA_034695205.1 Dicyrtoma fusca
TTGTTTGTTTGCTTAGTGAGAAGGCAGTAAGTGCAACGGAGAGCAGAGGTATCGAGCCCGCAATTGAATGGTGAGACCTTTTTTTTTTTATTGATTATGTGTAAAAATTACTAAAATTTAAGTATCTCTTACACAACTACTTGTTACAGTAACTAAAATTGCTTCGTATTGCTTGATTTTGTTGCAGGTTGTCTTCCAACATGGATACAGAAAGTTCGTCTGCTCCGTCACCAAGAGCTGAAGGTATTCCTGCCAACCCAGAGAGCAAAGAAGGCTATGAATCCTCGGCAGCTTCTGCAGAGGCAGATGCTGCCGGTGAAGTTGCCCGCTCTTATAAATGCGAGGAGTAAGCTATCAAACTTCGAAAATTAATTATTTTATATTAACTTTTAATAAACTTAATCTGTGAATCTTTTGATTAATTAATGTTATGTTCGTTTCATGACCCTAGCTGCGGTAAACTGTTTAAAAATGCCGAAGAAATGGAATTTCATGCAGCCAAAACAAAGCACACCAACTTTTCAGAGTCGACTGAAGAGAAGAGACCGTTGACCGACGAAGAAAAACAAGAGCAACTCAAACGAATTGAGGAGAAAATTAAGCAGAAGCGTCGGGAGCGAGAAGAAAATGAAAAAAAAGAAGCGTTGGAACGTGAGAAACTTCGGATGAAAGCAGGGAAAGAAGTTGGGGAAGCCCGTCGTCGATTTGAAGAGCAAGAGATGAAAGAACTTGTAGAGGCACGTCGTAAAGAAAAAATTGATGACAAGAAAGCTCGGGACAGGGTGTTGGCACAAATTGAAGCGGACAAAATTGCACGTAAAGCTAGACAAAATGCAGCTGCTGCTGGTGGTGGTACCGAAAGTCCTGCAGAATCATCACCTCCGACACCACAGCCCATTCCAAGCCCAACTGTGAGTTCGGTGGATGCCACTGAGAAAAAAGAGTACACGCACACCAAACTTCAGGTAAAGGAATAAATCTTCTTTTTTAATGTTAAAAATGTATTTTTGTAACTCAAAAGCGTGTTAGAAATCGGACATCTTTTAAGGTTTTTCTGTTTTTATACCTAGCTTCGACTACCCAGTGGAAAAAGTATAATTCAAAGTTTTGGTGTCAATGAGCCACTCGCGGCTGTTCGTCTCTATGTTGAACTGCATCGTACTGATGGACTGGAAGGTCCATTTAATCTTATGACCAACTTTCCACGTAAAATATTTACTAGCGAAGACTACGAGGTTCCTCTCTGCTCCTTAGGTAATTTGTATATTTTTGTTAAACTCATGGATGCTATCAATTTAATGTGAGCGTAATTAATACTAACAGCGTTTCTTTCATACGTTTGTTTCCCAGGACTGGTGCCTACTGCTGTGCTCATGGTTACAAAATCCATTTAGTACGTGTCTGCCACTTTTATTTAATTACTCTGGTACTGAATCTTTACTCTTTACTCATCTTTTGGAAGGAAACCCGCGGCATTTGGTATTTACAAATTAGATAAAACTATGTATATGCATCACCCTATGAATTTAAGAAACAAATTGAAGACTGTAGGCTCCAGATTTATATTGATGTAGGATGTAATTTGCATACTTATTTAGTAATAATATTATTGCTATAGTCGTTATTATTTGAAATCATGTATAATGCTTAATAATTAATTACTTACACACACGGCCTACAAACAGCGACAGTAGTATAGCTACATATAATTTGATTATGGTCAATATTTAATTAGTACGTATCAGCCCATACAGTTTGTCTATATAAATAACGTGTCTAGTAAATTACAAATAAAAGCTAGGTAAATTGAATAATGTATTTCCTGCCCATTTGCTCCTATTTTTTTGTCTGCGTCTGGGGAACTTAATAAACTGATTTGTATCGAATGAATTCTAAGCATAAATTATTATGCTTCCTGGAGAACGTAAGCGGAGATCGAACTAATTATTTAAAACACCACTTAAATCTTACAGCACCGCCTGCCTAGTTACTGTAATCTCTTAATGGCTTATTCAATAGAACGTAAATATTTTTACAGCATGACGAATAGCTTCACAATAATTACGAACGAATAATATAAGAGTAAGCTTGAGCACTAATTTTATGAATTAACCTATGACCCCATTTAGTATCATACAGGCGTTTGGCGTTTCATGAACGATGCTCTCACTGATTTGATCTCTCACTCAAGTTAATTATTGACTAGTAAACTAGTCTTTGTTCATGAATGCATAATTGCCATTAACCTATTCGCAACTGGGAAACCATGGAAAGAATGCTTTACAACGCAACGGTGCTTGTTACTAGAAACTATAACGATTTCAAAAGCATTCAAAACCAGTAACTGAAACTTTTGAAAGTTTAAGGGTCAAAACAATTAACTAACACTTTCAAAAAGATATAAAACAAGATATTAACACTTTCAAAAAGATATAAAACAAGATATTAACACTTTCAAAAAGACATAAAACAAGAAATTAACATTTTCTAAAAGGTCAAAACATGATATTAACACTCAAAAAGACATAAAATAAGAAATTAACATTTTCAAAAAGGCCAAAACATGATATTAACACTCAAAAAGACATAAAATAAGAAATTAACATTTTCAAAAAGGCCAAAACATGATATTAACACTTTCAAAAAGACATAAAACAAGAAATTAACATTTTCTAAAAGGCCAAAATATGATATTAACACTTTCCAAAAGACATAAAACAAGAAATTAACATTTTGAAAAAGGTCAATAAAACAAAAACATAATAAACATTTTCAGAAACATGTAAAACGAGAAATTAACACTTTCAAAAAGATGTAAAACTAGACATAGTACCGTTTCGAAAAGGTTAAATAATAAGTTAGGTCAAGTAACCTACTAATTACCTAATCAGTAAGGTAGGTGTGCCTAATTGTGATAAGGACTTAATTGTGATAATCTCGTCTTAGAGACTGGTTTTCAAACCGATCACGCTATAAATTTCACACAATCTTCTCAACGGCTGATTGTATAAAAAAAAACAGGAAAGATGATTCTATCGAATTTTTCTAATTAAAATGAATTATCACAATTAAGTCCTTATCACAATTAGGTGCACCTACCCTAGTTTCAGTTTTTTGTAATTAATTAATACTTTTGGCTTGGCTTAACATAGAATGCCATAGCGAGTAAATAAATATGCACAATGAAAGTGTACATGTGATTTTTTGCAGCGGTAGATGTAAGCCTTTCTGCAGTAGTGAATCGTATCTTCTTGCCTGCGTACAGCGTGCCATGCTTTCATTCCACAATTAATTATTAGATTAATTGAATGAACATCAAAGTTAACTAAGCAATTTAGTCGTTTGTTGATCTCCTATTTAATTTATTTTGTGCAGTTTTTTAATCACAGTAACAATTAAGTGTACCAAAAATTGAATCAATTGCCATCAATCCTAATGGCTGGTCTCATTCACTTGTGTATGAACCAGGTTTCGGAGGCCAGCAGTGTCAATGTGACCTCTGACTCCGACAATCCCATTTTAACCGATTCTATTCAAAGTTTAGCTCAGCATGGAGTATTCAAGAATACAGTAAGAATTTCTTCACATTTAGAAGTTTTATTATTTGATATATTAATTTCTTTTTAAATTGTGATTTGGGTTTTCTGGAATTCTGGATGCATCATAATTTCTTGACATTATTTCATTATTTCTCCTTAGGATGATGAAAGTTTGAAAACTTTTCTAAAGTTTTCGAATCAACTACTGAATGACCCCAAGTCTCGTGCCAAAGGTTTGATGCTCCTGGATAATTTCTTGAGTCAAGTGGATTCGTCAAAATTTGTCATTATTCAAGAATCCTTCGTGTCTGCTTTGCATCTCTTAGCAAAATGTTTAGACCTCGATTTATCTCACCGGATTTTGTGTGAGTGCATGAACAATTAAATGAATTTGAATGCAATTTCGTTTTATTCGTTGTAATTATAAGAATCAAAAGTTATTTTACAACGCTTATTTATTAGTAATTTGTATTTTTGTTTTCTATATTTTCAGTGTATCTACTTCCAATAACTCACAAACTCCCGGAACTAAGTCAAGCAGTGGTTTCTTCCATTCTCCCGAAGCTCATGACTCGCTTCATTGAAAATAATAAATCTAGCACAACTTTTCCATCAAATGAAGAAATCCGCTCGGTGCTGACTTGTATGGAAAGATTCCGGGGACCGTGTGGTTCCTACCGATTGCAGCTTGAAAAGGTAGGCTTGATAATTAAAAAAAAAGTTGGAAAGTTTTCATTGTTGAACTATTTTTTTGTGGGTATTATTTAACGCGGATTGTGTTTTTTATGTTTTTTAAAGGTTCTTCTACCGTTCGTTGACCAGGATGTTCCAGATTTCCCTCTAATTTCCAAAATATTTCCCCTTTTGTCCGCTACTAGCGGAGGGGGGAATAAAGGGGACAAATACTCCATGGATTGGAGCAATTCTATTATGAAATTATTGGCTGTGACACACTCAACTTTAATCGAGTTGTACAGCAATACATCTTCCCTCATCGCAGCTGAAAATCCGTATGAATTTGAAGGGAATGGAATGGAGCTCCCGGCGATGCGACCCACTAAAGATGTTCTACTCAAAATCTCACTTTTGAATCGTCGTCTAAGTAATTTAGTGAAGATCTTGTGTGCTTACTTGGAAGAGCCATTTCCTGCTCCAAAGCTAGTTCCACTTCGAGGGATTCTGAATTTAATTGGAAATATGGTGTCTGTCAATCCTTTGGGCTTGATGAGAAATCCTGCTCAAGAAATTCAACATCTGGCTGGGCTGATACCGACGATTCAGGAAGCAGCTTTGGAGCTACTTGATAAACTTATTTTAAGGTTATTTACATTTCTGAGAAGCACACATTCAAATCTACTTTTGACTTTTATTTAATTTATAATGATTACTGTGACCTGTCATTCATGAAAGGAAAATTATATATTTGTATTGTCTACTTTCAGTTGTGGCAGTCAAATATTCCCAGAAGCTGCTCGCATTGAGTTTCAAATCCTTCAGCAGTTCAAGTGGATTTCTTCTTTGCCTAATTCTTTCCAGTTAGTTCTTTCTTAATTAGTACCATCTTTAAGAATTTAACTATAGTGCTTGAATTTTAAATGAATCGAAAATTCTGTAATTTTATTTTTAGTGGCTTGAGAAGAGCAGCGTACTGCACTCTCCAAAACTACCTTGATGTGACAAAAGGCTCCATGACAGCCCCATTAAATTCCAGCACTCTCTTAGAGTACATTTTCCAAGATATCCGGATTGAAAAACATGTTGTGTCCTTATCCTTGGGCACGAAAAATGGGAAAAAATCAGGGGGTAAAAAGGGGAAACATGCAGACCACGGAATAACAGCTTCATCATTAGCCCTTCAAGGTATTTAGAATTTTGGTTTATTATTGTCCAACTAGATGAGTGGTTCCAGTAATTCAAAATGAAGAAGCACTTTTTTATTATTTTATTCCAATTTATTTAGGTGGAGACCAGAATATCAGTGGTAAGAACGAAGCATTGTGCTCAGCAGCTTTAAAAACGTTAAAACTTCTAATCCCGTCTTTAACATTGGATGCTACGTCGTACAAAATGACTTACCTCCTACTCGCAACGACAATTGCACAGTTCCTCGAATCATCGGAGCACCCTGGTCAGTATAACAGTGCGGAATGTCGGTTAAATGCCTTCGATTGTCTTTTGCAATTGGCACTTTTCCCAAGTCACACTTCTCCTGTGTCTCTCGGCCTGATCGTTAATTTACTGGAGCTTGGTTGTGGAGATACAAATATCCAGGTTGCCCATTGCTGCGAGCATATGCTAGCAGTAGTCGAGAGGTTCATACATCCTCCATGTGGGACACTTCATTTTCCACCTGTGGAAGTCAAGTTACCTTTACTTTCTCGACACAGCTCGTTGGCGAATACGATGGCGGCTGAAGCAGTCGTTGCTGATTCGGATTCTGAAGACGCTGAAAATGAAAGTGAAGTTCCGGCTGGTACTCAAGAGAACGGCGACGACTTGATGGACAATGACGGTGACCTTGAAGACAGCGCCAGCGTTGAGTCAGGAGACGTAAATGACACGCGTACTACTAATGCTAATGAGTTGGTCGCTCACAGTACAGCAACTCCCCAAGCAAACAAAGGGAACTTCATCGATATCGCCCTTCTAAAAGATTCTGTAGCTCCCTTTATCAAAGAGTCAGTCGAGGCAGCTATTAAGGAACAACTGGGGGCTTTCTCCTTCGATCTGAGTAAGCATCTGCAAAAGCTCAAAGGTCAACGGAGGGAGCATGACAGTGATGATGACGAAGATGACCAGCCTATAAGAAAAAAATCTACGTTCAACGAAACGCGGTCTTCTAATGAAACTTGTAGAGTTCCTCCACATCTCCACACAACGATTCCCAATACAAGCAAAGCCACAGTCACTGATGTGGCAGTTAATGGCAGTCCACTTTTAGTGACTCTACCAGGGGGGGAAGACGAAGAGGGCAGGGGGGACAGGGATGCTGTAGACCTGTACGACCTTCCAAATGTACATGAAAGCGGAAGCAAAACAGAGGGACAAGCTGGGGATACAAATAGTCGAGTGGTCACTGTTGAAGACATTCTGCTCACTTTCGATGACGAAATCGTCTTTAGCGACCCCAAAACGTATGAGTTGAAGGAAACGAAAACTTTTAAGGTCAAAGGGGATAAAATGGGTCAGGAAGATAAGGAAAAATTCGAGATTTCTGAAGCTCTCTTGGATCCAAACCCTAATAGCAAAGACAGTGAAATTGAAATTATTGAAGAAGTTGACGATGATGTCCAAATCATCGCGGATGTTGCTAGTAATCAACAAGTGGAGGCTCCCATGGACGTGTCCTCGGAAGTAGTAACCTAAATAGCGGAAAAAATGGACCGTAATAAGGAAACGAAGTTGCAATAATTAATTTTGACTACAACATAATATACTTTAAAATGTTGGTTAATGAATAAAATAAAAGTTTGAGTTAACTTTATTTGTGTATAAAATCAAATCATACATTCTTATTTCTTAACATACTAGTAAATTAATTAGTATTATTCTATTTCTTCTAGTCTACAGTTTCTTATAGAGGTATATGTATAGCATACGTTTTCTAAAACTATATCATACTTAAATTAAATGATAATTCTACGTTTGTTATGCATACTTTTTCATATTAAATATCTGCCTTCTAATTTTCATGTCTACCAAGATTACAGCAACATAATACAATAGTAATTTTAGAGGCATTCAAATTTAGAAATCCAAATCTTGTTTTACAGTTTCCAATCATTTTTCAATAATTTTGAAATGTAGTTTTTAGAGTTTATATAGATTTTTCTTAAAAACTGTATATTGCAATAATACCTAGGTACCTAAGTGTTAATCATTTTTGCATCCAATAAGCCCAAAGTAAAAATACTTGAGAATTTATTCTATTTGTTGTAGTTGTAGGTAGTAGGTATTTACATTATATTCTTGAATTAAATTAGAACTGTTACTTGCTTTCTTACATTTACTCCGTTTAAATTCTTTTGTAAGATAATTATATATTTGAAACATTTTAATAGACGTTCTCATAATATTAACAAAACTAAAGCTACACTCTCAAATAAAAGACGTTCAGCATATTATACATTGAAAGTTCCATTCCCATTCCACATATAGCGTTCTTTCAAAGTTCAAAGGTTAGCGCACAATTGTAGAATTAACTAAACTATAGGTATATATAACTAACTTTATTACAATTTTACATCATTGCTAAACGTTCAAAGTGTGCTATAATTATATTTACAATTTTTTTAATTTAAAAAATTCGAAACGTGCAATATACTTTTTAAAAGATTAAAGAGATAATACATTTAATTTACATCAGCGGCAACCAACACAACCTTTACTTTTAAATTTTCATAAAAATGATGATTTCAGATTTAAGACTGACTTTTTAAATTACAGTTTTCTTTTAAAAAAATTGTAGACATATTAGCACACCTTGATCGTTCAACGAAAACGCCGATACAACACTAGGCATGTACCCAGGATTATGTAAACATATTTTTTTTAACTCTGACAATTATTACTTACATTTTAATTTAATATTACCTAATTTTATTTTATACGCACAACTTAGTTTCTACATACATAGTACATGAGATTTTTTTTGTAGTGAAATACATGACGTGACCTTGCAATTACATGTATGTACACAACAGACGCTCTATATCGGTGTCATTATCTTTAATTGCCTGAAAATATTATATGTATACGAATTATTATGATTTACAAGTTGTTTACACACATTGGTCATTCAGAGCCTATTTTCAAAGCAAAAAAAAACATAAAGGAAAAACACCCTATTAAATATTAAAAGGATAAAATATGAAGGTCAGCATTTTACCAACAACATAATAAGAACATATAAAAGCCGAACTGAAATAGGTTTGGATTCCCTAAATTAAATTTTTCTATTTATTTTACAAAATTTTGGTTAATATTTTAGTGAAGTCAAAACACCGTTTCAAAGTACAGACATTGATACCAGGTCGGGCTATCTGTATTTTTTTGTTATGATTTCACTTCGAAAAACTGCAAAGGTTGTATTTAAATTTTGTAAAGCTGCAAAACATAATAATTACACTTTGTAAAATGCTTACATAGTTTGTTTTGCTCTTTTTAGAAGGAAATTAATAAGTGCCGTGGGACTTTTGCTGAAGTTAAAATACAGATAGCTGAACGCGACGACACTTCCAAGATTGTTGTAGGTTGCATTCTTACAATATTATACTTGTTAATGTTTCTGTAATAAGGACTGATTTGCTGCTTTGACTGGTAAAGTGCAGAGGCTGCTTTTACCGATTTGCTTTACTACACAATTTATAATAACAACTTACACAAAATAGGAGCATACTCGTATAATATTGCTATGTGCCTGCTTTGACGATTGAACGCCTTCTTCCGTTGCTAAAATGTTAACCGCGGTCTACAAAACCGTTCATAGTAAAAATAGGCTCTGTAGACATGTTAGTTTAACACCCTTAAGGATTACACTATTCTAGATTACACACTACTAAGTTTCAAGTTTCGATGGGTGAGTCACTGATAATTAGCTCTATCTGCTCCCCGTCCGTATTTATTGTAATCATTCGCTCCTCCCCATCCATCTCTGTCTCCTCCTCCCCCTCAATCCCCTCACCAAGTTTGTCACTGCAGTCCCCCTCAGTCTCCTCCCCCACTAACTCCTCCTCCCCCTCCTCGTTCTCAATTTCGTTCTCATTGTCCTCCTCCTGAAGGTCGTGATCACCCTCCGTTTCGTCCTCCAGATTCTCGAGAATCTCTTCCTTGATAAGTTTCCCGTCCAAATCCATCGCCACCATAACCTTCGACCTGGAGATCTGACCTTGATTTTGACCTCCAAGCCCCCCTTTCCCATCTCCCTCCGTCCTATTCTTACTATGTGTCTTAATATGCTTGGACAGATGGTCACTTCTCATAAATTTCTTCAAGCAATCTTGACACTGAAATCGTTTCTCTCCAGTGTGTGTCCGTCGATGCCTCTGAAGCTCATCTGACCTCGTAAAGCGTTTCCCACAAAACAACCACTGACAAACAAAGGGCCGCTCCCCGGCATGCCATCTTAAATGTGCTCTCAAATGTGAAGTTTTCCCGTAGACCTTCCCACAACCAGGGATGTGACAGAGATGCTGCTTCTTCTTCTCGCCATTATTCCTAGCATCGATATTTGTACAATTTGGACATGTACAGGCTACCCTCCGTAGTCTTGTTTTAGGCTTGTTGTCCAGTAATTCGGTTTTAATGCCTGCTGTCGTTACTACAAGTTGTCCGGGAGAAGCATGGGTTTGATGGTTGACGATTTGCCATTTTGTAGGGTCGAGAGGATCTTGTTGTATTTGCACTTGTTGAGGCATTTGTTGAGCAGCACTCATGCCCAGCGTCCCGATATTTTGTAGTTGTAGATTGCCCCCCATCCCGGAGCCCCCTATCTGGAAAATTTGCTGGGTGGCTCCAGCGGGTATTAGCTGGACATTGCCAAGCCCGGGAATATTTTGAATTGTGGGAAGTTGCTGCTGACCTAGGCCAGCCAAGCCGAGAGACTGTCCCAGTGAGCCCGTGGGGATTACTGTGAACTGCTGAGGTTGGTTCGGGTTCGAACTTTGTATCGTGATTTGTTGGGGTGCTCGTTGCTGCTGCTGTTGCTGCTGCTGGTTTTGCTGTTGCTGGACTGTAACTACGGTTTGTGTTGGACTTGTGATGCCGGAGGAAGAGGAGGCTTGGGTGGTGGTGGTAGAAGACACTTGTGAGCTGGTAACGGCACTGTTCGAATTGACAGTGTTCACTACATTGTTGTCATTGGTAGCCTGGGTTTGAATTGTGATGGTGCCGTTGGCATTCTGAATCCAATTCGTCCCAGCCTGGGAGGTGACCGTTTGTAGAGAAGCAGTTGGCTGGATTTGTGCAAGTTGGATTTGACCCGATGGGGTGATGATTTGGGCGAGTTGATGCTGCTGCTGATGGGTGATCTGATGCTGCTGCTGAGGCTGTTGGATGAGTTGGAGTTGGCCTCCTTGAATATTAATCCCGCCGATGCCCGCATTTGGCATTGCAGTGGCCAAGGACTGGATGGGAATATGAACCGTTTGAATAATTGTCTGACCATTGGAGGTGGCTATGGGGATTTGGACTGGGATTGTTTGTTGGAATGGAAACTGGACCACTTGATTGAGAACTCCCCCTGCGGAGACATTTCGAACTACATTTTGACCGCCCCCAGTGACGATATTCCCATTGTTCAGAACACCTTGCGTTTGGATAAACTGGAGCTGACCCCCCGCAGGGGCTATCATTGTTGCGGGCGAACCACTAATTTGCACAGTTTGTTGATTTGCCATTTTGAATTTCAATCAAAACGGTAACGACGCACACTAACAAACTGTTCAACTGTCCACTGGCCACTAGTAATTTTCAAGGGTCACGTAATACTGATTCCTAAAGCTGCTTTGCGGTGCTTGTAACGAGCCAATCTGAAAATAATAAAGACCATATAAATATTACGATTTAAGTATAATACAATGCTAACGTAAATAGGTACTGGGTACATTTTTATTTTTTAAGTTTCCACTGAAAAACAAAGCTCACCCCCTATCCCCAAACAGACTAAGGCTATTTATATACACTACATTCAATGAGCGATTTTATGATTGCAAACAAGATTTTAATCGGCAATACTACAATAATTGTAAATCATAAATATATATACATGCTAACATATAAAATCTACATTGAACCTACAGCTACGGTTCGTGTGATACTATGTATGTTGACACTGGGACTATTCTCAAAGCAAAAAAGAATAAAATTCAAATTAGAGATCCCTGGCAAAAACACAGTTGACAGTATTTTTTAGCTCCATCAAATTAGAACAACTTATGGTAATAAACTTCAATTCATTCAAGTCCTAAATGCTTAGTAGTCTACTATCCTGTCTAAAGTTCAATACAAAATAAATAACTCAGTAACGTAATGATAATAATCACTACGCATAACCACACCACGTTTATTTACATAGAAAAGCCATCATCAGTCATCCGTTTTGACTATAATTTCTAAAAGCATCAAATTTTTAATACTAGTCAGATTTTTAACAGACTTCTAGTTAAAAAAAACGAAATTTGAGTCCTCATAAGAAAAACATGCTAAAGAATATCGAAGGCCACAGGCATAGCTCCAAAATAAAATACTGACTCTCTCAGCTCTCAATTTATACCTCAGTACACAGTAGGTCAGTCAATTGTCAATAAAATAAACTTTGCCACTCGTCAAAACAATAAAAAAATAAAAAATATCACCCACGGCTTACTTTCTGTGAAATATCCAATAATAAAAAATGTCAAATAAGCATACAATCCCCTTACAAAAAACATGAATATAACATCCCATTATTTGAAGGCATATGTTGTTTACAAAAGCTTATGAACTTTGATTAGCCTAACGAAATAATTCTAGCCGTAGGTATCAACAGTACCTGTTTATAATACACGTAATTAATTAATATCTCGACAGCAATTAAATCCCAATAAATAAAATAAGCTTGGCATTAAAAATTCCATAATTACATGCAAAAAATAATCAACCATGAAACGACCTACATAAAAATAATACGCAAGCATCAATACACACACCATTGCAACATACTCACTGTCCTTATACATTATACATACCTTAATACGTACCTGCCTACTACCTACGTACACTAAAAAAAATTAATTTCACATCCGTCACGTTCTTCCGTTTCACTCCCAAAAGATGAAAGATCACTTCACTCCATTATTTATAACCCATCTTTGATTGAACCAGATGGGTTATACATTCTAAAAATCCAGGAAATGATTTAATTCCGATTAAAAACAAACACAAGACCGAACCGTTTAAAACAGACAACAGATTGGACGCTCTTGAATTGAAGATCTATTTGAACCCCATGTCCACCCCTTCAAAATTAATTTTGCCCCACTATCAACTATTAGGGTAAATGTTGGTGGTTTCTCATGGAATTAATTATGAATTCAAAATTAAAATTCCAATCGAATAACTCCATGAAACAATCACAATCAGAATTCTTGAAGATGACGGTAGAAAGGCTCAAATCCTGAGAGATGAGCATAAATGACGAAACTGCAGGAATTGAAATGTCATCTGTGGACTGGCTGAAAGATAGTTGATTGGAGTGTCAAAAGAACGCCTGTGATTTCTGCGGTAATTGTGATGGACTGGAATTAAAGTTGATTGGGGAATCAATGAAATAATTGGAATTAATCGGGAAATAATCCTCACAAAACACCCACAAACTCCAACGACATTCAAAGGGATTCTTAATCCCTCTTCAACTTTCAAACTTTCCCACTCAAAACAATACAAGATTCTTTTGGAAGCCTCTCGGCCTCTCGGCTCCACTCTTTCGCTCCCACTTCCACTGCAAACTTGGTTCTCAAAATTGTTCTCCCGGATGCACATTACAGCTCACTGTGAGCATTTAATGCTCACAGTGAGCAACAGCAACATGAGATTAGGTAAATCTAGCGGGAATATTTAATTGTACTAGTACGGTTACTAAGGCTACCCTAAGGGAAATACACTACCGGATGTTCTATATAATCTGAATAGGGATTCGGTCGAATTCCCTGTAGGATTATATAAAAACTGAATTGAAGTTGTAT
>JAQFZC010005965.1:0-13258 GCA_034695205.1 Dicyrtoma fusca
ATGGGTTCCGTCACGTTAAATCGGATTTTAAAGACGTTAGTAGAGCCCTGGAAATGCATTAAAAAAATTGCGGTTTATTGCACGTTTGACATTAGCAGACCCTAACTACACCGTAATTAGTAATATTTAAATTAATTATTCATTTTTTAAATAAATTTTATTTGCTTACATTAACCTATTCGAAACTGCCAAACCATCAAGTTGTTCAGTGTTTATCTTATAAATGAACAGCTTCATAAAAACTAAAACTTGAAAGCAACACTTTCAAAAAGAGGTAGAACTAGGATTTTAACATTTTAAAAAGGTGCTAAACTAGAAATTAACACTTTTCGAAAGGGTCAAAACCAGAAATCATCGTTTTCAAAAAGGTCAAAACTAGAAATTAACACTTTTCGAAAGGGTCAAAACCAGAAAGCATCCTTTTCAAAAAGGTCAAAACTAGAAAGCATCCTCTTTAAAAAGATGCTAAACTAGAAATTAACACTTTTTGAAAGGGTCAAAACTAGAAAGCATCCTTTTCAAAAAGGTCAAAATTAGAAATCGTCCGTTTCAAAACTGTGATACTACATTGCTGTCTCGAAAAGGTTAATAACTGCGTTTGAAATGAGTATCTTGTTTTTAAAACTTACCTTCCTGCTATCGGGTGTAGAAAGACTATCAAGCATGGCCCCCACTGCATCGATTTTGGCCTCCGTCTCCTTAAAACTCTGTCTCATTATTTGATTGTTCTCTTTAATCCCCTCCGATGCCTCCGTAACTTTAACGTTAGTGTCTTCACTAAGTTTCTTGTATTCATAAATAATAGCAATTAAATCCCGTACTTCTGCCACTAATTTATGATTCCAGCTGAAAGACTCATCGTGTACAAGAGCCTCATAGATTTCATCCGCACCAGTACCAATTGAATCAAGTTCAGAAATACAATTATTATTATCCACCTCAAAGCTTTCTTGAACTTGAGATTCTAGTGGAATTAATTGAAATTGAAATTCTTGGTCTTCCTTCAGCTCAAAATCTAACGGCCTACGGAGTTTGTGACAGAACTTGTGCGACTTTGTTTTTTTCGACTGTAGATCGTTGGCCCTTACTTGGAATTTAAATGGAGAGTTATTAGAGGCATTCTGAAATACAGGGATCGTATCACGAAAGAACTTGTATGCTGAAATGTATTGTTTTTCTTGCACTTCCCCGTTCTTTGCCGCTGATTTGGGCAGATAAAAATAGAGCTTCTCCTCCGTCCATGACTTCCAGAGTGAGGACCACTTTTCGAATTTCTTTTTAAAAGTTAAACATTTGGCTAAATCCTCCTTCGACCCACTTTCCACTAAATACTCGAAACATTTTGCACCTACATACGTGGCCAAAATTTGGATGGCTTGCCGTTGGTCCTCCCGCTTTTTCCCACCCGAACCCACCCGTAAGTACACATTTTTGAGCTGAAGTTCATAGCTGTGGTAGACACGGAGGCCAATGTCAATGAAAAGCTGTCGAAAAGTCTTTTGAAATGATTCCGATGACTCAGAGTCTACGATGCTAACAACAAAGAGTTTCCTTCTTTTTTGAATTATTTTATCGATATTTTCTCCAACGGTTTTTGTGACTGCCACAGCACTGCCCAAACCCATTCCCAAAAGTTCGCCTAAACTACCCACAGTGCCCACTTTTGATTCAGCCGTGTCAACATACTTGCCTACTTCCCCGGGTCCGTCAAGACTCCCAAATTCCTTTTCAGCTGATTTTACAAGGGATTTTATAAATTCGTACTCTAGACGCGTCGTTAAGGGGCTATTTTGACTTGAGTCGAACTCCATTCCATTGGGCACTCAAGGCATTTGAATGCCTGTTTAGGAAAAAGTAAGGGTTTTAATAATTATTGTATTTTATTCATTTAAAAATTAGCAGTGGCTACAGAATTGTGTGTGGTCTTATTGAAGGGAAATACAGGTAGCATAATTAATCGTTCCTGATTATAGTTTAGCTATACAGGCCTTGATAATTGCTTATATTTTTATCTACTGTCATACAAAGAACATCAATTGTCACTCTCTGGATTCAAGTTGGATCAGAAAGCATTTTTTGGATGGACGATAACATTCTCGTGGGAAGGATTAATAGCTGGTTTCATTATATATGTAGTTATAGATATAAAATATAAATACTACACAATAGAAAATGTTGATGAGTCAGAAATACTTTTTAAAAGCAGATTACAGTAGCCTATATCTTCAATTACATAATTAAACGTTTAAGTTGTAATAGAGCTCCATTATTTACTGCACCGGGACAGGCTAAAGAATGACTACGTGAAAGAATTCTCTTGAGCAATGACGTTTAGTTGTCGGTTGTTATCTGGCTGTATTTTTAATTATGAGAGTGGAGTGTAGAGTTATTTCAGTTATTTTACCATCCAAATACATAAGTGGTTGAAAGTGAGATGCTCGTGCCGGGCGAGGTGCCAGGGCTTTTTCCGTGATTTGATTTCATTGTACCTATACCGACTGTATTTAACTAACAGTAAGGTTTAAGCATGCTAGCATAACAGTTCATGAACTATCAGGGATTTAATTGAGATAAATAATAAATACACGTCTGCAAGCTGACATTTTGCGGTGAGGAAATTACATCATTTTAATGTTTTATTTATGTTTACCGATAGTACGACATGATAAAGAGAATGGCATATATCAGTAGGAACATAAGCTTTAAGCGAAAACTTTTGACCACAGGAAATTTTGTTTGGCCACAATAAAGACTAGAAACCAAAAAAAAATAAAAATTTACTCTTAGTTAGAATACCAATATTTGACAAAAGCGACCCAACGGCTATCATGCGATAGCTCTCAAAGCCCGGATGCGCCGTCTGGAAGCACTTCTGCAGGTGCGAAATGTTGGAAAAACAATTTAGTGAAATTTTTAACCTTTAAAAATAAATTCGAAAAACGATACCTATTTACTTAGTTTATTAAGAAAGATTATAGTTATATTACGATGGCTTTCAGGTGAGCGTCCGACGATTAAATATAAGTTTTGCTTTGTAGTTACCAATACGTCGTTCATATTATCGTCTTAGTCGTCTATCATAATTTCATAATTTCGTAAAATACTTATAATTTATTTTATTAAAAGCACAAGGAATGGATTTAAGGGAAGGATAATTAAGAAGAAAGGCTAAGACAGTCAAAAATCCATCTAGCATTCCATTCCATAATCAGTAAATTAATCTGTCGTTTATTTAATCCTGTTGGCTGTTTGTCATTTCATTATTATTATTAACCTATTCACAACTGGGAAACCATGGAAAGAATGCTTTACAAAAGTACTTTTTTCTAGAAATTGACTTTTCAAAATGGGCAAAACTAGAAATAACAATTTCGAAAGCACTCAAAACAAGCAACGAAGACCTTCAAAAACATCAAAATTTGAGATTAATACTTTCAGAAAGGTCAAAACAAGGAATTAGTACTTTCAAAAAGATGCAAAACAAGGAATTAGCTCTTTCAAAAAGATGAGAACGTAAAACAAGAAATTAACACTTTCAAAAGCACTCAAAACCAGTAATTAAGTCTTTCAAAAAGGTCAAAATTAGAAATTAACAATTTCAAAAATATGCAAAACAAGAAATTTAACACTTTGAAAAAGAAGTAAAACTAGAAATAGTACCGTTTCGAAAAGGTTAAGAATGTTTGTGAAGAACTGAAAAGTGAAAAATTGGGAGGGGATAAGGGGAAGCTGCTGGAATTGAGTCTGTATGTCATTTTATGTGATTGGATAGGATAATAAATTAATAAACAAACTGCGAGCGACTGACTGCAATTCATGCAATTGCACTCTCTGACTCAACTGGGGCAAATCTCATTGTGATTTGTGATTCTGACTATTGAGTGGGAGTGGGAAATGTAGAGAGGGACAGAGATTCAAAAATTCATAAACCCACAGCAAAATTGCAAAAGCGTTAAGCGTACAATCAAAAATCAAAATGAGTTTGTTTGTGGTTAATTTTCCTCATTCAGTTAATTAGAATTGGGTCCATAATTAAAGACAAGTCAACTAAAATATACAACTGTAGTGTTTACTCAAGTTTAGTGTGATATTATAATTATGCGTACTTAGTAAAAGTAAAAAGTACCTACTACTTGTAAGTACTGTTATTACTAAATCTTGGCAGTCTGGTTCCCTAGACATTCAACATTTGTTCAAAAGTTACAATTAAATTTTGGAAATTGAATTATCAGTGCTATCAAGTCAATCGCAACCGTGAAACCATTGCAGTTTTGTTTATTTTTAGTGTTTAATTAATTCATATTGAATGTACCTAGTTCTAAAGTAAATCATCAGACAAAAACGCCATGGCATCCACACATTACTGGGACGAGAGCAAATGTATAAATTGTAGTGCCGCTTTAGACGATGGAAATAATCAGCTTGAGTTACCATCCCCCGGTGGCTTTTACACATTAAGTTGCACAAGTCGTGTTCGATATCCACTGATTCCGGCGTCTGTCAGTGAAATCCCGGTTGGTCGTGCACTGTCTACAATTTTTAATTTAAAACCTCCGTCGTCGACATCTCTAGATAGCGGTGGTGGCACTAGTCGTAGTCGAAATGACCCCGGAACAGATATTGATGACCCTGATGAGAATCACAGTGATGGAGAAAGCGCACTATTTCTGTTATTGGAAGATTCTCCGTCACTCCCCATTTGTTTTGTGTGTCACCTGGTTTTAAACGATCTCTACAGAACCTACACCGAATTTAGTCAACTGAGGAAAAGGAACTCATTTCTTGGAGCTAAACTAATTGAATTAGAAAATATTTCGAAAGTTTCTCGAAAGCCGGAGCAGACAGACAATTCAGAGAAGAATGCTGCTGGGTGTAGTCGAAGCGTAAGCTTACATTTTTTAAATCAGTATTTTGATTTTATTAGACATTTTTATGCTCTATGTAAATGAAATTGATTTATCCAACTCTTCGTGTTTTTATTTTCTTTTGTTTGTTGTTTTTTTCATTCTTAGGTGAACAAGTTTCATTCCAACTCAAATTCAGCAAGAAATGATGGTATCGAAGCGGCCGAGCACGTTGACGTTAAGTGTGAATTGTTTGACGAAGATGATCTGCAGGAAGAGGTACAGGATGAATTTCAACAGTCAGATGCTTCAATCTCAATTACAGGGGACCTTCCCGGTGACCTTGAAACCCAAAGTTTTCTATTTACTTCAAAGCCAAAGGAATCATTCAACTGTAAGCGCAAGCGAAAGCGTACTCGAAGTAGTAAAAATCCCGTCAGTAGTAGCAGCTTATTCAGTACTAGTGCTTCCCATAATTTTGTAACTGAAACCCAGAACAATGTTGAACAACAAGTACAGATTAAGCCTGTAAGCCCAGAAGATGCTTTTTATTCTGCTACCAGTGCTACCGTTTTTTCGACAGAAACAGTTGACGAGGACAAAGAGTGCTATCCCACAGATGCCTTCGATCCCCTTAATCCAGCTACACCAAGTATGTTGATTTATTGTAAATTTTGTCACTTTAATTTTCTGCTAAACTATGCACATCCGACTAGGCATTCCTAATTTGTTTTTGTCTAGTGACACATACAAAATATGTTTAACTTGCTCAGAGTAGGGCTTTTAAACTGTGAAAAGATTTAAAATATCGCAGTATAATTAATTTATAATATCAAATTTGTTTTCACTCTAAAATGTAAGGGCTAGTACATGGTCTAATATAAATTATATTTCTGTCGCATATTTTTTAAGACTTTTATTTTGTAATGATTTAACGCAGGATATTGCACTAAAATAAATAAAGAGGGGAAAGAGTGTGGAGGCCTTCTAAGGTTTTACAATCGTCGAAAAAAGATAAAGCGTGACAATTCCATACAAATACGTCCTACCCTGAGATGCTCCAAGACAGGATGTCAGAAATGTTATTTTATCCGCAAACTCAACGTATTGGAAGAACAAGGAGGCCCGGCGCAAGTTAAACATCAGGTTAAATTATATACATTATTTATTTTATTTTATTCCATGTCAAATGTCAACTACTACCACATATCATGTACTAGCCTTTCATTTTATTGAATAAATTTCGTAATTAATCCTAATTTATTCCCGAACACTGCAACCGAGAGTAACAATAGTCAAAAACTGTAATAAAAATATTCTGTCGCCGATTATTAAAAAACCCTTTCAAAATAATTTTCAATTTTAGAGCGGAGTATTAACTGGACAGGGTCCCAGCTACAGCATAACGGCAGCGTCAATAATGTGAGCTTTCACCTTCCGTCCAGTGACGAGAAATGGCCGAAAAGGGGTCAGGTGGACTATGGTACGTACTATAACTACGCTCCCAATTTCGCCACATGCCGTCTTTGTGGAGACTCTGTTCCTAGAAAACACGGCAATACAACGGGACTCATGGTGCATCTTAAAAATCATCACAGTATTGATGTCAACACCAAAGTAAAGCCACGTAAAGAGGAACAAACTTTAAAAGCCATAGGAACACCAGAAAGTCTACCACTAGAAAATCAGAGCAGCGCAGTAGTAGCAGGTTATTTTAAATAATGAAAACGACTTATGTAATATTTTCGGAGTTATTTGTAACTGATGGATAGTAATTACAAGTGTTTTTTGTGTGTAATTTCTTTAGATTCAATTACAGTGACCTCAATGGCCGTGGACACAGGGCGAGGAAGTGAGCATGGCAATATTGTTTCAAGCAAACTGAACCGGAGAGGTCAGTTGAAAATTAACTATCCCGAGCACTTTGAGTTCGTTACGAGTGTTGCTGGAGAGGAGAAGGCAATTTGTAGGATCTGTAGTAAGATTGTCGCACGTAAATATTGCAATACCAGCAGCATGCGCTCCCATCTGTTTAACAAGCATAAAATGAAAGTGCCGTTTGAAACTGCGGACAGGATGGACTCCGAAGCAGATGGTGACTAAATAAATGATTTGGTTGGTGGTTGTAACAGGTAATAAATGAATGTTTTTGATGATATTGTATTTTTTTAATGTATTTGAATCCATTTTGCATTCTGAAGTAATAAATATATGTAGGTATATATATATTTATTAATATTACTGTATTATTAAAATCCGTGGTTAATTTATATTTGTAAACTTTTGTTAAACAAATTCTGTTTCGTATACTGAGTCCGTAGGGCTATCCTCAATGGAGGACAGTGATGACTTTGTTTTGTTAATAGTTCGTTTTTCTCTCTTAATTAAAAGCCGAGAGTAAGTTTCTACCTACATTTACAATTTAGCTTATTGTTAATAATGTATTAATTTAGACTAACTGGTACGTAAGTAAACGATGTTATCGTGTATGTAACGTCTTTCGTGGTGCAGTTCACTTATAATAAAATCGTTTGAGAACTGAAGTCATAAATTGTTGTATTTTTTTTTATAAAATATTTTAGCTACCACCTTTTGGATAAACACCAGATGTGCATGTTGTTACACTGAGTCTCACCACTATACTAATACAAAATATGACTTACCGTGTTTTCTACATTCCTGAAATTCACGCAGCATCATGCGTAGTATTTTTAAGGGTTACTTAGCTTCGTATAAGCTTACTCAGCACACATTTTTTAAACAAGTTTGATAATATCTATGCCAGATATGTTTGGGATTGCAGATTCAAGCAATTCTGACAATTCTTCAGCATGCATTCTATTTACTTTTTTCAATTAAAAAGGTTTACTGTTGGTAGGCCCTATTTATCGACGGCATTTACGTAAATATTTTTCCGTGATCGTTATTCCACGTATTATGGTTTTAACATGGTATATGCACAATGTTATAGCTTTTAAATGTTTTTGAAATAACTGAATTTTTATTTCCCAGTATTTATGGTATGTGCAAATACTGCAAATGTATTACAACATATTTATTTCGGACCTTTTTAAAGAGAATATTGAATTTTTTCAGTAAGCCAGTTTAATTATAATAGTAATAACAGTCGTATTAAATAAGGTAATTATTTGGAAATACTGTTTGCTTTTCATGAAACTAATTTGATTACTCATTTACTATTGCAAAGAATAGTTACTGAACAAAATACGTAGTGCACGGGTCTGCGAAGGGAATAAAACGAACAGTTAGCGAGGTGCACTAAATGTAGAAAATGCAGTGATAAAGTTTTTACACAATATAATAATATTTCCATTAATAAAAATATAATACTTATTACAAGGGAACGTTTTAATAGGGTAACAACGGATTTCAAAATCAACTCCCATCCCGTGATCCACTCATGATAGTTACTACGAAAATAATTTTCACTCTAGTTCATATTGAGTTTCGTCACGTTGTATGGGCTGTGGCCAAATCGACAAAATGAAATAAATTATTATTAATTATTATTATATTGAGTTTCGTGGTCAGTAACGTTGGTCAAATATTAATTTAAAAAACACACACTAAGTGCAAAAGAGGAGTCATTTTTTAAAACTCGTAACTTTTGAGTTGACCACATCAACAAAAAAACTTGCAATTTGAAGGAAAAGTAGAATATAACACATCGGCTTTCAGTAACAAAAATACCTTGGGTAATAGGTCGACCCGTGGAGCTCACAGAAGCAGAATTACTGGGGAGGCCTTAATTCACAATAATTGTCTTCTATATAAATTAACAGGAAGTAATTGCTATTTACATACTCTCCAGTACCATCTTATCACATAAGTTTAGAAAACATTCGCATTTTTTTGTCTCCGATATTAAAATAGTGTTACAGTTAAAAACGATTTGTAAATAGGTGTACTTACTCTAATAAAATTTCGTACACAAAATCATAACGAGCAGTTAAAGTGATCAAAAATAAACTGATAACAAAACAAATATAAATAAATTAGGCGCCTTAAACAACATAAAACGGATTCTTGAATAACAAGTTCATTAGACGTCACTATATTGTACACGGGACAGGCGCCCAGCCTCCTACGCGACAAGTAATTATTAGTTTTTTATGTTTGATTTTAAAAAATGGGCAGCTAACGTTACAGTAATTTACATATATACATAGATATACGTGAAGTTTCGGCTTGTATTGCTCCCTAGGCTCGCTTTTAGTGTTTCCTGATTTGACTTACTGTAGGAAATACTGCTTTTCAAGATCATCTATGAGGTTTAAACCAATAAATATTTGCCAGCGCATATATTACCAGATTCCCACTTCCCACTAATTTCAAGTCTATATTTAGATAAAATTATTATTGAAAGACTATTAGCCTTCCATCGACACTTCATAATATAATAAATGTTGAAATTCCGAAAGCCTGCACTGTCTCACGGTCAACGATTCGGCGGCTAATAAAATCTTTTTACCTTCCGTTTCGGTTTCACGGAGGAGGTTCGCGGATTCTTCGAAGCTTGTGTGTGAGGATGATGTAACCCTGACCTGTACTCATCTTGGTCTGAACTCAAAATTAAAGGTCGTGGGTAGAAGTGGGAGCGTGGAACCGGCACAGCGTTGGGAACGAAGGACGGTCTATTATTATTATTATTATTATTTACCACTGAAACGTTGGAAACGGACGGAGGTTTTTTAAGAGTGTCCTTTTTCACCGCCAAGTTATTATGAACTTCGACATACCAAAATTTATCAGTATTCGCCCATTTTTTTCCTTTCGGAACTAATGTCTGTTTCCACTGTGGGTCCTTCTTTCGTTTGTTCTAAAAAAATTTATACATTGACATTAACATAAATACCTGCTTCCGATAGAACAATTCTTAGCAGGTTCTAACGAAGCAAATAACTAGAAGTTTTTGTTATTTCTACTCACATTCTTAATTATGTAACGAGGTAGCTTTTGCTGTCAGCAGCTCATTATTAATATTTTAATTAATTTACTAAAAAGTTTGAATTATTTTTACTGCTTACCTGTACGCAATAAAATACATGGAGGAGGAATTCAGATGGATTATTCCGAAAAGCATCTTGTGTTGCTTCTCCAGCGTTGCAAACGCGACACTTTGGAATCGGCTGAAGCACGTAGTATCTTCGGATTTCGACTTGGTGGTCCTTTTGTGCGTGACTTGCTAGATCTAAAACATACGCAATATATATGTAGTTATACTGAAGTACGATACTGTATGTGAATAATGATATATTCGCGATGTGCAATGAAAAAAGGAAACATTATTAAAAATTTCTTAACCTGTTGGATTATCGAAACTCTGTTTACAACTGGGAATTTTGCAGTGGTAATTCGTCACGACCGTTCCGGTAAATTCCCCGAACATCTCCCCGTCACCATCACTTAAGGTGCTTTCATTATCCGGATGATTACGTCGGTCAGTTACAAATTGAGCCCTTTCTTTATTTTGAGCAAGCACTGGCCTTATGAATTCATTTTCGAATTCTACTTCCGTCGTTCGACGTTCCAGCTGCCTTTTTCTCCCTGTGTTCACAGCCGTAGTTTTGACACTAGCTTCATATTCCCCTTCAGGATCTGGTGTTGAGGTTGCTAAAGGAGCTAAAGGTCCTGGACTTTGATCGTCAATATTTTCTTCAAGATCAACACTGTCATTAATATTATTTATGCGACAGTTGTCAGGATCGTGGGCAAACAAATCCTGCTCAGTGTGATACGGTTGGAGACAATAAAAACAGATGTATATGGATGGCAATGGAAGGGACTTGACTTCCATGGTTTGATTGCTTAGCTGATGATCACGTCTCGGCTTCTTATTTTCCATGTGTAGAGACGGTACAGCTGTAAACAGTATGGAAAGTATGTAATAATAATAATAACAAACAGCTAAAAATGATTAGGTAAAACAATAGCAACCAACATCAATGGAAATGTACAACATCGCTATTTAATAAAAAGATGATTTATGCTAGGTAATGCATTATTGAATGAGTGCAAAGAAATATGTACAACAATGTTTTGCACCTGTGTAAAACTGCGTTTTGCGCCTTTTCAAAATACAGATACACAACTTCATGTTTTTGCACTTTCTCGCAAATAGTATTAGGTAGGTAATTCAGTGACTACTCACGTGCTCACAGAGGAAAGACACACTTATTAAAAAAGAATGTCCAACACTGTCCTTCAGCGAGGATAGCCCAACGGACTCAGTATATGAATCAGAATCTTGTTCACAAAAGTATGCCATTTATAATTTTGACTATTTTAAAGTAGAACAAAAGCAAGACTCGCATATTTTTTAAAAAGAGCAAAGCAGTTTTACAGTACACATTTTGTAGAAGATGCGAAACATTGTTTTACATATTATTATTTCGTATGAAAAAGGTATAAAACGTAGTTTCGCGAATTTTTAAATTAGTGCAAACTGCATTGTAGCATTTCAGTGTTGAAATTGGTTAATTCGGTGGTTTTCCGCCGAAAAGGTGCAAAACGTGCTTTTACATTTTTGAAAATGGGCAAAACACTTTGGTGGATGCGTCTTTGAAGAGCGGACCGGTTACAGTTGTGCGAGATATAGCGTTATGTCGATAAAATGGAGACAGGCCATTTTGCAATTAGTAATTACATGTTGGAGACCGACTACTGCATTTTTACGAATTTTGCATCTTCAGTAATGATATGTTGCTTCAGACCCGCAATTAGGTACCTAATCAATTTAATGCTTTCTTACATGCTGAAAAAGAACATTTACTTACATTTTATTCGAATTTCAACTAAACAGTCTTGGTCTTCCTCCAGATTTTGTAGAGCAATATATGTTACTTCACTTTTTTGATTCACACGGAATCTAAAATTATCAATAATTAAACAGCATAGAATTAAGCATATTATTATTCCGAAAATAAACGGTGTTCTAAAAATGCTTCATCCAAAAAATTATTATCGTTATTCACTTATTATTATTCAGGTGTCCGGTAGCTGTATGTAATTGAACAGATGCTACTATCTACTCCTAACTCATAAGCTGCTAACTAAATATTTGAGTAATTACGGTCGATACCAACAATCGTAGTCTCATATATTTCATTCGAATCTTGTGAAATAACAGCGCTTTTACACGGCATTACGAGACTAAAATACCTAAATTACAGGGTATTATAAAGTTGACGGTGAGAATTTCAATCCTGAGAAGCTCATGGAATGGAAGAAGGAAAATAAACCCTGCAGAAACTACGAACTACAAACTGACAAAATATAACCTAATTCAAATAAATAGAAGTTATTCGGTTACCACAAGTTACGTTTCCCCCCTGTTCAAAATTTCATATAAACTACCGTATCTGTAATCTGTCACTTTGTTAATTATACCCCAAAATATCTTGCGACTATTTCAATTGCGTTGCAGTGACTTAAGCAAGTTTTTGAATCAAAATAAAATAAATCAACTTACTTTCTGTACGTGGTTGAACTCTCGTCCATCGTTTCACTTGTGAAGAATGCTCGAAAGACTTGTAGTTGTTTTGCCTTTTCCAACTTTTTTACTATTAGCGTCACTGAATAAATTCACGTTGAATCTTGAATCACTGAAACACAATCAAATTGCGGAATGTGAAGGATCAAAATTTGGCCACAAATAATGCAGAAGGGAATAATTATTATTATGTAACTGAAAATAAAACCTTAAGCAAGTGGAAAGCTTTATAAAGCATTTTAACTTTTAAACTTGTAATTATTATTTTCTTGATTGAACTATATAGGAATACTATAACCACCAACCACAGTATAATATGAAATTAAAAATAGTTAACTGAAGACAGCCTGCAGACAAAATGGTAGGACACAAGTTGTTACGGACGACCCATAGACACAGACAGCCAGTCTATCTAATGTTATATTAATATTAGGGTGCAGCTAAGGGCAGCTACACGCTAAGAAATCGTATTTGTATTTTTACGGTAAAAATAATTTTACTGGCTAGTGAGATAACTATAGACTTTTACTATACATCAGCATATTTAACCGGAATACCAGCCTATTTTTACTTTTTACACAATTTCCGTTAATTATAATTATAACGGTACACAATTTTAACTGAGGACTCTATTAGCGAGTTATGAAGCGATTTTAATCAGATGCCAGTCAAATTAGCTGGAACCCTGTAACGTGATCTTCTAAGGGTGTAAAAAATACAGCGTGTGCCTTACAACTTGCAATAGCTTGCCAATATTTCATCATACAAATATATTCTTTCCCAAGGAGGGAGGTCTTCTAAAATAACAATAAAGCTATACTATAACTTTGCAACACAGTATTACGCCAGAACTCCTATGCTCGTGAGGTTCCGAATGAGTTCTCCCTCGCCTACTCCTTCA
>JAQFZC010005966.1:0-13256 GCA_034695205.1 Dicyrtoma fusca
TACAGTAAAAACACATTTGTATATTACCTACACATTACATGTCTGTTTTTGCACTCGGGAACATTTTTTCCTACTTGCACCATGGGAACATTTTTTCCGGGAACATTTTTTCATCGTCCAGCATTTTTTGGAACATATTTCCGGGAACATTTTTTCCGGGAACATTCTTTCCTACAATCGTTTGTACGGTTCCCAATCGTGTCGTAAGCCTTAATTATCCTCAGAATATGGCAATTGGTTTGTGCTTCGGCATCTCAACGCCTTTGCCATTGCAAGTTATGACTGTATTTAAGTTGTAAAAAGTTAAAAGAGGTGTGGAGGGTCAGAATTCGCTTGTTTAATGTTGGAGCGGAGCCGGTGATGTTCCTTCGAAAAGATTGTATCCTTATAAGTAGTAATTTCTAATGTATAGTAAAATATAATTTTTAAAAATGAGACCGCCAGTATTGTTAAATTGTGTAATAATTTAAATTATTCACAGTGGGCAGAACGTCAATTGCATTTTCCAGAAACTAAAAGTAGATCTAACATCTGGTTATAGATTTTACATTTAATTAAATTTTGTAATAAAAAATTGAGATGAACTAGGTACATGATTTAAAGCTCATAATAAATAATAATGCTACCCAAGAGTTTTTCCAAGCTCATCCTTGGACGCGAATGACGAATTTTTTATAAGGTGGGGTTTCCCAAAAATTTATAGCAAGCTTTTCCAGTTATGTCCTGCTCACCTTTGTTTTTTATTATTACGTTTGCTAACTAAAAAGACTCGTTTATTCCCTTCCTCGATACTCGGCAGTGCATGTACGTATAGCATTAGGTTTCAGAATGGTATCCTAAACTATCCATCAGAGCGTAATACTGCTGCGTATGCAGATGCTTTAAATCACTGAATAAATACTGGGTCTCAAATAATTGCCGTCTTCTAATAGCTGCGTGGTTTTGATCAGGTAAATCATACAAAGTACGTCAAAAACCAACTTTATGAATTAGTAGCAGGGGCATTTAGTTAGTGATACACGGTAGCTATTTCTAGTATATATACTTATATACATGGAGAAATGGATTACATTTCACCTACAATATATAGCTGCCGGCTCGGAATCGGGATTTCAGCAATGTTGGCGATTTCTATTTAAAACATTTATTTTGGGGATTTCACACACAGGTGGACATGCATTCTAGAAGATACCTGCAATTATTATTATTTGTCTTATTTACTACATATCATGCTTCCCCACAACCACGTACCTATTTGGAGTGCTATTCAACTAAACGTTTTGTTGTCTGGCTTGATTCTAAGAACCAGCACATCGCATCGTTATTGGAAAGAATGTATAATTAATTATAGATTTCAATTCATGCTATAACGCCATAGTAGTCATTCCCTTTGGATATTCGATCCATCCTTTGTTTGTACTTTGAGACTTTGACTTTGTCTGGCTCTTAACTTATAAATACGAAGTGACCATGAAGATTGAAGATTTTCAGTTGTATTTGTTTTTAATCACTGAATTGAAGCATATGGTTTCCAATGGATGTAACGTGTTTGAATTGAACCATTCCAAGTATAGCCTTTTCTACTGATTCTCAGTTACTGACATGAATAAGAACAGCCTTATTCATAGTATTTGCTTCTATTGTGATCGTGACATACCATAGATGTTTGGGTAGACATGTCGTGTGTTCTCGACATCAATTTTTTCGATGCAGTGTGTTCTCTACTAAAAAAACCTTCTCTACCTACTTTCTGTTGACGGTCTCCTGGCTCGTATGGGCTCAAGACTGCACTCTCATCATCCATCTGTTTAATCTTGCTCTTAATATAGTAAATAGGCTGCTTAATTAAAGCAAAACAAATTTGATACCATTGTGAAAAGTTGAACAGTTTGTTGGCAAAACGAGTTAACTCATTCTTTTCAAAAATGAGATTTTTAGCCAATCTTATTGCTTAAGCATTGCAGAATACTTAACATAAAATGTTGGAGGCCAAACGTCACCGGATCAATTTTTGAAAAATCGTTGAAGATATATAATTTCGGCAAAAAAAAACTGTTCTATTTAATAGCATTGAATGAGCAATGATGAATAGCATGATCTTTACCGAGTTTTTAAAAATTGTTCGGTGACCCTAGACCTCCACATTTTTACCTGAACTATGCTGTAGTGCTATACTTTCTGATAGACTTTATATATTCTTTGAGATTTATAGATTTATATCACTATGGGATCTATTACGTCACACGTCGACCTCGCTCGAGTTCTTATCGGAATATGGAAAGTAAAATACTATTAAAATCTGACACGTATACTGAGTCCTTTGGGCTATCCTCGTTGGAGGACAGTGATGGCTTTGTTTTGTTAATAAAGTTCGTCTTTCTTCTACAAACAAGAGTTTCAGCTACTTCAGATGATAATATTCGTTCTAATTCTAAGACAATGTAGCAAGCGGTTCAACTTCTCTAGCCTTCTGAATTGAAAGTGTAGTTTTAAACTTGCAGCATTTAGTAGTTCAGTAGCATCATGTTGCTAGTCGGTTACATTGCAGTTTGCAGTGTCTTTTTATGGACCATCAACACCTCCAAAGGGCAAAAATAAATAATGTTTACAGTTTACTTTTATGCTTGTGTTATGTTTGAACTTACTGCCTAGTTCTTTGTTTTAGCTCACCGATCTTATTGCGGCGTACCATTGAGGCAGATGAGTGAAGAAATCTTAGTAGAGAATACACGAGATCACAAAAACGAAGTAGGTATAGAAGGTGTTTTTGATAGTAGAGAAAACACTGCATCAATGTTAAAATTAGGTAGAGGAGCAAATCGAAGTAGAGAACACAGGACATGTCTACCGATGTTTGTATACTTTGGACGTGGAGAATGGTTGCCTGTCTGTGTCTTATGCACATACAGTAGATATAGCCACTTGACTTTCGGGTCTGGTTTTGGTAGCTTTGGCGGTTGGGTAGGTGGACAAATAGGATTTGGACACCGTAGAGAAAGACGAACTTTATTCAAACAAAATATTGTTCATTCATTCTAATTTATGTTTATGCATCACTGGTAAATTCGTATGGAATATAGAGTAATACATAATAAAGCGAACTAGACGTAGACTTTGAGTATAATTAATACGGCTATGAAGGTAGGTAGTAGTATCTGTTCAATTATGCGCCCAGTCTTTATAAATATAATGATACCTCCAACCTTGCTGCTATTTACGCACGTTATAATTATAAAATTCTAGTCTGGCGCACATGCCATTATGCAGTAATGAATGGAAATTGAACTTAGCATATTATCTAACCTAAGCTATTGTTGTAAGTTTAGTATATGAAAATATTTACGATGGGGGTATAAAAGTATGTAGTTAGTTGTAGTTAGATTAAGTAAAAGTGACTTGTCAGTAAAATATGTTATACCTGTGATGACTGTCCTGTGACTACACACAGTTGAAATTTTAATAGTGTGAAATTTAAGGCACAGTATGCAAGTAATATAATTATATTATGACGAGAAGTGATTGTTGATTGTAGAAAGAGAAGGGCAACATATTATTATGGCGATTGTGTTTTTGTTATCGTGAGAATGTCACGGGCTGAGAATCCAATAATTTATCATTTTAATTTTTATTCCAGGAATATTTAAATACTATTCATTTTTAAAACACCTTTTAGTACAATTTATGCATATACCTACAATACAGAATAAAATGTAGCAGGTAAGAAGATGATTTTATTTAATGAACATCAATTAAGATTATTTACGCGTACCCTGGATAATGGAAATGCTTTTTGTGTCGTTTATTCAGTGTATGTAGGTACCCTTGTATAAATGGGAGGTTAATAAGTAGGGTGCTAAAAACATTTAATTTTTTTTATTGTTTCTAAATAATATTATGTTGTAGTTAAGGAGATCATGCAGGTATACGTGTCGTGATACGTTGTAAAGTTTTAGATCTCATGCTCAGTCCTTCATTGGAGATGAGATACGGTCTGTCGAAAACATAATGCATGCTGTAAAGGTGTATGTAAGAATGTATATTTGAGGTGTCTAAAATTCAATAGGGCTCAATTGCATAGCTACATACCAAGGTGTATGTGGGTGCATAGGTGATTTAGCTCCTAGGTATATGCATGCTAAATCCAAATTAAAGTGTGCTAATGGGTCATCTTGGGATTATTGTGCTAGGAATGGACGTGACGTGACAGAACTAGTGCTTCGTGTGCATGTAATAAGTTCAAGTTATTTTGTTTTGACCGTACTTGTGATTGTTGTTGTTGCTGTTGTCATTAATGCGTAATCTAATTGTAATAATGTTGCCTGTTTATTGGATTATATTAAAATTAGCTGGTAATAAATTACTGGGATTTCAAAGGTTAGTCAGCTGTCATTCTGTCACTGTCAGTCAGAGGGTTGTATTATTTCACTAAGTTTAATTTGGTCGAACTAATTATTTACGCACCGCTCAACATTCATTCTAGAATCTACTCCAATCATCTTTCGTCTAGCCTTGGCGATTAAGCTGTCTATTATCACTAAGTACACGTGTAAATGTGCGCTGGGGTATGAGTCATCCTAACCTGACATCAATACTACACACATTCAGAAGGATAGCATTGTAGAAATTGGGAAAATTGTGGCTTTCCCCATGTCATGCCTATTATGTCAGAATTTCAGAATTGGATCTATGGAAACACAACAGATACAGATTCGAAGTAAGAAGCAGTCAACGACTGTTTACCTTCCTTAAGACAGATGTAAGGGGAAACGGAATCAGACAGAAAACCGCCGAAAAATGACAGTTCAATGGGACGGCTAGCTTTGCTTTGAAGCCAATCATTATTTTCATTAATTGATACTGCAAAAGATTGCTAAAGACAATCACATACAATCCACCAGCAGTATAGGTCGGTTCTTCATCGAAGAGTGGGAATCTGCACTTCTGTCAGTGCTCCCGTTGCCGTATTGGAATTTGGACTCTAGACCTCTCCTAGTGTCATTAAGTAGCTTTAAAGATTTCGATCTGGTATGGGGAATGCCCAGGTAGATTAAGTGAGTACGTCTGTACTTGTTCCATAAGTAGTTTTGCATTTGTTTATATCATAGTTTTTCGCTTCTGGTTCTTGTACGCTTGAGCTGCCGCCGTGTTGATTGCAGTCCGTAGAATTAAAAATAAAATTTTATTGTATTTTGTAAATTGGCTAATGTTTTGAGGAAATATTCGTGAATTCAACTTTTAACGGTCATTTCAAATAATTCATCCAGGCTGTAAGTGTATACAAATCAAATTAATGGAGGTATATTTATGTAGGTGGATACTCTAAAGTAGCATTGTGGTTTAGCATATCAACATCTTTTGGGTTTTTCCCAAAACTTCCCAAACTTCATTACGTAGTTTGAAAACTAACGTCACGTGAATACACTACGTCAACGAGTATTATTGATGTAGTTAGGTTCCTAAATTGAAACCAATGCAATTCAGAGGAAGAAACTTTCCTCGCGTTTAGTTCTCTTAAATTCTCCTGAACTGGAACGTTGGAAAATCGGATGACTATTAAATTAGGTAGTTGAGGACAATGGATGACTTTTAGGATTTTTCCCGATTTCCGTTCGTAACTTGAGGATTTTCGGTTTACAAGCATAACACAATTCGTAATAAATATTATTATAAGTACGGAGTATTAATTTATCACCGATTTCTTTAGAAACATGGAATCCGGTGCGACGTGAAGTTTAAGTTAGAACGTAAAAGAATCAATTGAGTTGTAATAGGATGGATTTGACGAAATATCTAATGCGTATGGTATTTGTTTTTCGAAATGTGGGTAAATGATAATAAAATATTAATTACATGATTGTGCCAGTTGAAAGTTTTGTTTTGTAATGACATATCAGCTCCCTGCGGTGAGTTTCTGGTAGACATACAGTAGTAGATCCTCTACTATCATTTTCTCCACTATCTGATTTTAGTATTGCTCTCGTAAGTTCTCTACCAGAACCTCCTTTACCTATGCAGTGTTGAATTTATCTGTAGTGTGTTTTCCACTTTGATTACACCTGTTTCTGCTCCGATATAAAAACTTTAGCTGGTTAGAACTGTATTTTAGTTCCGTTGACCGCGGGTGAACAATCATCAAGAATGCTAAAGAAATCGGAGTAGAGATCATACGAGACCGACATTACGACGTATGTAGAGCAAATATTCTTAGTAGAGATCATGAAAATGAACGTAGAGAACATACGAGATGTTTGTCGATTTTCTAAGGATGAATTCTTTTCGTATTTAATTATGTATCTTTATTGGTAAGTCCCTGCGTACCTGATTAATATTGAATACTAGAATTGTGGTTCATCAGATATGAACGGAAAATCTATCTCGTATACTCGTGAAAGAACTTCGGTAAATCTGACAGTGAAACGCAACTTTCAAATGACCACAATTTCCAAGTTCAATCAGCCTACTACAATTAAATAATTCCAGATAATTAAGTATGTAAATGCAAAAAAATTAGATGTATGAACATTTACGTCATGTTAATAGCAAAGTCTATCCGTCTTGTCATACTATGAGTATTCCGATAGTTTGGGAAAAATTCTGCGTACTCACAATTAGTGGACTCCCAGGACTTTTTTTAAAGCATCTTCATTGCAACTTGTAACTCAAAACTGATAGGAGGGTTGGTTCTTGGGTGAAATGAATCGGTGATAACAAAAATACGATATAGAAACGAAGTGAGGAAATCCTACGAGATATGAAAGCCAATAATTGCAATTTAATGACTTTCTAATACGTAGCCCATTTGTTGGTTAGTATTATCTATCAGTTCTTCCAGGTAATGTAATAATTTACTTACCTACTCGCAACGAAATCAAACTATACGTATCAGTCGTCCAAGCATCTCGTTGTTTTGAATTTCAACTGGACTTTTTGTGGCGTAAATAATGATAATAATGAACAAAGTGCACAAGGAGCACCCCTGCTTGTTTTATCAAACAACTGCTAGATAAAATTGTGCTCAGTTGTTCACTCAGGTTCCAGTATTTATCTTGATGGCAGGTTTAGTCCCTCGGCAATTCGGCATCCAAATTCTGTAGCCTTTACGCACTTATTCATTTTTATATATGGGTTGGTACATCTACGAATGCCGGATAGGCGCAAGCCGTTTTTACTTTTAGTGCTTAATTGTCTTTGAAGTTTTTACTTTATTTTCATACCTTTAATTTAATACAACTTGTCCGGGGATGAAATGGCCAGGTACCATCTGTACTTAACTTGAACCCTGTCATTGAGTCGACTACATTGGTCATTATTAATAAATATTATAAGTGTTTATTAAATAAGTTAAAACTGGTTCCAGCCTCCAGTCTAGCTTCCCTCCAAAAAACTAAAGATCACTTTGAGGAACTTTTCATGCTCGGAACTAAGCAGCCAAACAAGTAATTATTTATGTGCGGTTTAATTGAGCATTACAACTGCCACCCCAACCCCAGTGGCATTGGCAGACTATTGCCATCACTATGCTAGTGCAATGGGATGGAGAAATAAACACCAAACAATTGTATTACCGTAAAACTCCGTATTACTCCCCGCCGTGTATTGGTCCCCGCCTTTTTCCCCGGTAAAAATTTTAGAACGACGAATTACTCCCCGCGTTATTTAATTCCCCGGTGCATAAATCAAATAAATCCCTCGTATGGAACCATACATATTTTTCTTAATTAAATACAACAATGCAGATGCCTGCATAGATTGTTGATAGGTAGCTATAAGTATCTGTCTACATGCCTGAATGCAATGAAATTGGTTTAATTAGTTAATAAAGATCTCAGAAGGATTTGCATCTGGAATAATTCAATTTAATCCTGCGTTGACGTTGTTTATTTTATTTTATTAGTACAATCTTTGATTTAAAGGTTTTATTCCCCGCCTTGTATTAGTCCTTGGTAAAAAATACATAGGTAGTAGAACTACGAATTATTCCGTCTACACGTATCCCCGGGGAGTGATACGGAGTTTTACGGTACTTCATGTAAACTGCGACGTAATATTAGTGCTTTTATTAGGTGTGCCATCACACTGTACTGTCGAAAACATCGGAATATTGAAAACAATTGTTTCCAGTTAATACACATGACCCACTAGGCATTTTACTCAAGTACGTGTTCGAGGAAGCAGAAGTTTTTAAGCATTTTTCTACTTGGTTTATTCTGCGTATTGCCTGTGAATGCCAAGGGCTTTTACGCCTGAAGGGTAGTCATTTGCCTATGTAATTTGCAAGGCTAGAATGATACCAATGATTCAAGTAAATCTCAGAGTGCTGCAAAGATTGACTGACAATCAAGAATAAAAAATAGATTCAAAGACTTAAAACACAATTGTTATTAACAATGCCAAGGGAAGTCCGAGTTTACTCTAAAAGAAATTCCTTACTTGGTCGACTCGTCCTTCCTTACCTGTACCAATGTATTTATTTCTGCGATTACTATCGGCATCAGCAAACATAATCGTGCATTTCCCTTTCCTTACCCCTTAGGCCAATCTATAATTTCAACTTCATATAATAAATTATTATTTCATGTGGTGGTTCCAGCTCACAAAATATCGATGATCCGAGGTGTTAACAACATAATGAAAATTAACAATTGCGGACAAAAAAATGAAAGTTGCCAAATAAAAAGAGCTCGTTGTGAGCCTGTGAGAAGGTGACTTGTGGAAATTGAAATCTTTTATGATTTTTTATGAATGCTGCAGAATTCGTAATAGCTAATTAAAATTGAATAGATTACTGCAGGATAGGCGTTGGTTAGAGGCAACAAGAGCCATCACGGACCCAAGTCTCTTGATCTGGAATTCCCTTCGAATTTTGCATTTCTTTGTCTGTAGGTACTTTACTAAAACTACATAATTTTATTACATATATATGGATTCACTAATACCAATAACTTTATACTAGCCAGGCGCTCTTATAGGTAATCGGGTACTGGGCTATTAACTCAATTGACATTTCATTTTTATTCCTTGACAGAAAGACAAGCAGACTAGCTAACATTGTTTTCAAACGTGGATATCCCCACGACTCAGTATACATTAACAAAGTTTTGCTGGTCATCGGTTGAAATCCTTTTAAAAATTGAATTTCATCTCTCAGTGCAGTCATTCTTACCAAAATGGTTAGCTCTTGCTGCACCTCTGGCTAACAATGAAGAAGACAAGACTCGGAAAATGCATTCCACAAGATGTTTATAAAAAGTGTGAACGCAAGTTTTTGCTTCTGCATGTTTGAATGATCCTGCACTGGAGTCTCTTGGACTGATGCATTTTGGCTTGATGTGCGTGTATCTGTATTCTGTACGTAGGTTCGCCGGTTGTACTTAAAGTGTCAAGGTTAGGATGTACATAATGCATTTTGGAAAACAAGTTTGAACTTGTGGGAATCTCGAGATCAGTATTTTTTAGTGGCAACCTATAAAATTTAATGCCTACAAGGATATCGTGTTTATGGTTAAATCGAAGCACCTGCAACTATTATATATTGAAGTACTCATAGAATACGATTCACCCGTAGGAAAAAAACACTATACTTCTAAGCTGTCTCTCAAAAAGCGGGCACAATTGCAAACGGCACTGTCAATTTACAACGAACAGGTTTTCGAAGAAATCCAAAGACAAGGAATGCTAATAAGGTTTGAGACTTGCATCATAAGTCGGGAATACTAATCTTTACGTTCGCATGAACTAGCAGAACAAGTATGCACATACCACTCATATAAATCTTCTGCGTGAATTCCCAATCCAAAATGATAGATTAAAACACGGCATGTTTTCTTGAAAAAACTGGACCTTTGGAACGCAGCTTGCATTTCTTGGAATGCAATAACGAGAAGATGGAAACGTTTTTGCTTCATTGTGATTCCATTCCTTTTGTATGTACCTACCTACTTTAATTTACCTACAGCTAGAGAATTGACTACGGCTTCGGAAATTCTGAAGCTGATCATACAACGTGTTCCTGTTATCGACATTATGTTGGCATACAGATAAGCAAATCGTCGTTTAAGAAGCAAAATGGTGCACTTCCAATTTCGTTAAAAGCAAGGTGATGTGTGTCCAGAAACTCTTACAAACAAAATTATACATATTCACTGTACAGGTATAATAGGAGGTGCATCACTGTGCTTCTAAAACGACGATATGTACGTTTCTGTAGCTCAACTTTAATAAACGAAAATTATTAAGTTTTGTGCAGGCATGGAGTTTGGACCATCATGACAGTTAACATACAGTTGTTAAAAAGACATTACACATGTACTTTTTATGCGTATTGTAATGATGCTTGAATTCTGGTCACGTTAGACTTCCAGCAAATGCAGTTCGAAGAACGTAATGTATAGAATAAAAAATATACTAGATGAAAGTAATTCATAAAGTAATAATTCAGCCTACATTTGCAAGGATTGAGTGCAGTTAAACGTATAGGAATTTCCAGATTGTAGGAACGAATGATCATGGATAAATATTTCCTAAAAATTCAATGAAAAAATTTAACGACACAACTAGCGAACCAGCCTCCAGTTGGAAAAAAGTATCCCTAGTCGAACATTCAAACGCTGACGCAGAAATGTATAATGAATTAGGTACTAAATTCTTTGTATATAATTATATCTTTCCCTAAAATCTTGCAGGAACATTGTAAATTGTTATCTACAAGACCCGAATTAATTATTATTACTAACATAACAACTCAAGCTTAATTTTACTTACACCCACACACAGCAACTGCTGAGGAGCAAAATGAGACATATCCTTCGTTGAAGCATAGAATATGACTCATTTTGGTTCGTAGTAGACGATATATCTACTGGTTTAATGCTATTAAAATTATTTTAAAAATATAAACAGATACTGGGATTTAAGAAATGGGTTAATCCTGCTTATACTACTCATTGACACTATTTTTGCGAATACCAGTTGTACCGTAATCAAGGTTAAAAAACTTTATTATGATAAATCGAAGGAATATTTAAATGTGGGCTTCTATTTTCAAGGGCACGGATATTAATTATAATTTCATAAAACGAATATTCCCGACTAAAGATCTGCGACATTTTTCTCAAACCGGCTCAAAAATAATAAACTTCAGTCCATAATTAATGTTCATAGCCCCAACGTAATTTATAAGTAGCATCAACGTCCTACGCAAGAACGTATGTGTATACCGTAAATGACCGAATAACCGCCTCGGCGATTATCCCAACTTTGAGCCTCAAACCGGCTATTAATTGAGCCCCGGCGATTATTTGAGCCCCGGCGATTATGCGTTCAGGCAGAAATATATCATTCTCAAATTAACTACAAAATCCAATTTTCAAAATCAAAACAGATACTAGTACTTCATACTCGTATAACTTTTATAAACCATAATGGCTCAAGAAAACACTACGTAATATTTAATTATGGTTCAGGAAAAATTAAATAAGAAATTACTTGTATTACTAATTAATTTCATAAAGCTAGTGAATTGCTTAAACATTATTTTCGTTCAAATTTTCCAAATATATAGAATAAAAAGAATTTTTAAGCAATTCACTAGCTCCTATGAAAGTATTTAATAATTCAAAATCCAAAAAGATTCCGATACCTGAAATATTACTTGTACTTTTAAATACTAACAAGATATGTACCTACAACTTCAGTTACATTTTAAGTTGTCTGCGAGCACGATTTACGGAATGGAAGTATGTATTTATATAAATATACTCGCTTTCCACATAACGAAGATTATTATTATCTGTAAGGAAGCCTGGCTGCACGGGCTGCCAATGCATTGCATTGGTACATAATATTCCGAATAAGCGCCCGGCGATTATTTGAGCCCCGGCGATTATTGAATATAGTATGTCTAGACCCCGGCAATTATTCGAACCCCGGCGGTAATTCGGTCATTTACGGAAACAGAATGCTTACAACCAGTAAGGATTGCTTGCAAGTACATACTGCGACTGCGACCAGCAAAACCGAAACTGAACCCGAAGATTAGGGGCGTGGGGTACTGTTACTGGCAAATGCGGTATTGTGATCCACTCATGTCATGAGAGCTCTCAAACGAAGTATTACTTGTCACCGTAGCGCGAGTATTTCACAATGTTACACGAGATCAATGATCAGCATGCAGCATGTAGTAATGAACCCAGAAAACCCAATAAAATAGTACCAGCATGATGAGATGTTAGAATGCATGTGCAAGATTGGACGCTATCAATCGAAGTCAAGGGACTCCAAGCTTTGAAAATATTAAGGAAATTAGATTACAACTGAAAAATTAACAGTTAATTACGAAAATAACCAAATTATCTTTTTCCAGAATGAACTAGAATCAACAGACACCGCCAGTCTGCGAATGGCCACGAAGGATGCCACGAACGTTGGGATTGAAGTGCATAATCTTGAAAGATTTTAGATTTGATAGCTTGTCGTAATAATTGTAGGAAATATGCTGCCTGGTGGGTACTAATAAGCTTACCTTATGATTATTCTATAAATACTAATAAATAGTAATGAACACGCATTCCTTACACTTACAGCTGGATGCGGATAACTCAAATCGTAAGAAAGGATCATGTCACAAATAAAGTTCACCTGTCAATGTGTTTCGAACCTTAACGAATGCATATTGCTTATCTTTTATCATTGCCTCTCTCCTGAACTCATAGCCAATGATCAAGAACTGCAAAGATACTCTTATTAGCAATAGTATTTCGAATTCCTATAGTTTAACACCAAGATCGTCCACACAACATTGGTTTTAATTTAACCTCATGCGTCTGTCACTGGCACTAGTAAACTTAAAATTAAAAAATATTGTAGCAGCAGAAAATTTTAAATGGATATTTAGTCCGTGGCTTCGACATTGCTTATAACACATTTAAGAGCCTAAAAAACATCTAGGTATGCATGTAATCACTTCATGCAGGCATTCAAACAACCATGCACATATGTACATAGGTACTAATACATGTATGGTTGTTTTTGTTGTTGAATTGAAAAATTACTTAGTATAGTTTATAGTACCTACATATGTAGCCAAAGGTGGACTACTACCTTCAAAATAGGCCCTACAAATAGGCTAGGAAATAGGTAGGGTGCCCAAAATGGAAAATATAAGGTAGACAAATAGGCTTGTAGAAGCAGGCGTGCTTGGGTGAGCGGTTAGGACTGCAGACTGGAATGGAAATTTCCAGCCTCAGACCGAAGCTTCA
>JAQFZC010005967.1:0-13255 GCA_034695205.1 Dicyrtoma fusca
GGACGGAGCTGGAGAAACTGGAACTGGAGAGACGAGGCAAGTGTGTAGTAGGTAGTTGCATCGATTTTTCCCTTTTAATTCTTCCAATCATCCAAACTCAGAGCTATTTGGATCCTTTAAAAAGGCTCTCCTGGTTGTTTAGATTATTTTCGGCCAGTCTGTTATTTTGTGTTTTGTAGTCCGGAGTC
Organism: Dicyrtoma fusca; assembly: GCA_034695205.1. Classification (NCBI taxonomy): domain Eukaryota; kingdom Metazoa; phylum Arthropoda; class Collembola; order Symphypleona; family Dicyrtomidae; genus Dicyrtoma; species Dicyrtoma fusca. Next base: position 189 of record JAQFZC010005967.1, read on the forward strand.
TCAATTCAAAAACCAGGGCATTTAACCAGCATGTCATTTTCTATTTGTCGTCGTTGGTTGGTTAAAAGTCAAAAGTTGAAAGTGCAGTTGCTAGTATTATTCAAGTCGACGTTGGGGGGGGGGGGGAGGGTCACGATCGCACTCCAACCACTTTTGTATACCAACATCTTGGGTCCGATTTCAATCATTTGTGTGCGTGAAATGTGATATCAGATTTTTGTTATCTTGTTATTAGGTTGTAGCTATTTTTTGTAAGGATATTGTCGTTGGTCTTCTTGCATTTTAAGGATTTTAATGTAAAATATGACTGCTCAAATTAGATTGCGTTAAGCTAGATTATATTAAGCTCTTAAAATATTTGTTTTTAAAAGGGTGGATGAGTAATTATCAGAATTGCTGGTTGGAGCATCTAATTAATAAAGTAGTGTTGTTATTGCTGCATAAGCTAAACTACAAAATCTATATGAGAATGACGGTAGGTAAGTTTAAGTACTGTTGACTGTGTATGTATGAACGTGTAATGTATGAATGAATATAGCGATTGTGATCGATGCGAAAACACTGAATCTGAATCTTTGCAACGGTAGACACAAAAACAATAATAAAAAAGCAATGTAGTTGTTAAGTACTGTTTGTAATGTTTATTTTTTTATGTTTATTTTAGTACCTGACGACGACGAAGACATTAGACGCACAATACAACAATGGAGCGGAAACTGAGTGGAGCTACGGCTAAGCTGAGAAGTTTACAGAAACTATTGAGCTCAGCAATAAGTTCCAATAACCATTTAGGAATAGGAGCATTTACATCTGATTCAAGTCCTGGAAATGGAGTTAACCAGCGAGCCACAAATTCTGTTTCTCTTTTTAATTTGAGTGACTCACACACAGTATCTACTGAAACAACGGTTTCCCCCACAACTAGACCTGTATCCATCGCTGTGACTCCGCTAGATTCATATGGATTTACAACCAATGAAACAAAGTCTGTCAGTATGTTTGGATTAATGGCCTCGGAAAGAAACGTAGTATGTCAGCAAACTTCACAAGATCATGCAAGTTCTAAGAATCCTGCTGTTAGATTATTCCTTACAATTCGCTCGAAATTTCGGAAACGGAGACGAGATCGAAGTAAAATCGTGGATTCCAAGTCTACGGATTTCGGTGAATTTCTTTTTATACGGTTCTCGGTAGACATATCGTATGTTCTGTACTTTCATTTTCTTGGTCTCGGATGTTCTGTGCTACGAATATTTCTTCTACCCTTTAGTTGAGAACATAGACCAATGTTAAAATCAGGTGGAGGATAAAATGAAATTGGAGAACATACGAGATGTCTACTCGGTTCTCTTAAAAATGTTAAAGTTAATTTTATTAGGTCAGTTGTCTTTTGAGGATACTCTTTAGTAGCCGAGTTGGTACGTCCTCAGTTGTCAGTGAAATGCTTATATTTTTAAATAATTAATTTTGTGCCAAACTAATATTATGATGTTAAATTGTAGGAGCATTCATGAGCGAACGAAATCTAAGTGCTTTTTCATCTAACAAAGCTGCTGCAGCAACGTGCCGTTACCATTTAAAGTTAAAAAGCCAAAGCTCGGATAATATTGACAGCTTTGCAACTCCGCTTGGGTACCGCAGTGATTCCGAAGGACAACGCGCATTGTCAGTCACCGCGATTTCTGAACCCGTTGAAGTGCAGCCGGAGATGTCCCTAGAAGTCCTACAAGAAGCATCCCATTCTAGGCCTTATAGTGTTCCAGAAGCGCCTAAAACTAAGGGCCTAACAAAAGAGCTTTGTGATTTACTGCACTGTGGCTGGTACTGGGGCTGTTTATCCAAGGAGGAAGCGGAAGAAAAGTTAAAAGGTCAACCTGATGGTGCTTTTGTGGTCAGAGATTCTTCCTCGGACCATTATCTTCTTAGTTTAAGCTTCAATAGGTACGTTGCGATTTACAGTTACTACTTTCTTTTTTGGTTTTGTGTGTATCGGCGGACAACTTAAAACAATCTAGAGGAAATGCAAGTATAAACAATTGTAACTTTAAAGTTTTAACAGTGGAATCTCAGAATAGCGGTTCCTTGAGGGACCAGTGGTTAATATATTAATAATTGCTGACCTTAATTTAGGAGGTACTTGCTAGCCTGGGTTTGTGGATATAATAAGCGGATGTGGGAATAAATTTTTAAACGGTATAGGGAGGCACTATTTGGGATTCCACTGTTAAAATTCAGCGAAGGGGTCAAGCAGTTTGCTGGTTCTTCATCTTCAGAGCGGAATTTCTGTTTACGCTATATAGATGAACAATTTAGTTGCATTAAACTACCCCGACTTGGGGCCTAAAATTTCCGTTGGTAATGGTGAAATGGTTCTAGAAGTGATATGTAAGAATATTTATAAAATGAAGACAGTTTTAAATTGTAGCCGTTGCATTCCCTAAACAGATTAATAAAGTATGGTATAAACTTAATGAGATGTATAATAAACTGCAGTTAGTAGTGTACTACATATTCGATGGCTAAATTTTTAATATTACCATTTGTGAATTTGCAGCAATGGAAGAACGCTACATACGCGTATTGAATATCGAAATGGCGAATTTCGTTTCTATTCCTCGGAGGCTGATAGTTTTCCAACCGTAGCAGAGCTTATAGAACACTGCATAGCGTATTCAGAGGCTGGAGTCTTCTGCTACTCTAAAGCTAGACGTTCTGATCATCCTTCATATCCAGTTCGGTTAACGAAGCCCGTGTCACGTTTTACTGAGGTTTGTAAGCTTTTTTTTAATGAATTCGCAATAATTCAATGAAAACTAGTTAGTTACTTCTTTATTTTAAAAGCGAATTGTTTGTATTATAACGTTATTTACATTATTACCCAGCGCACCATAGTTTTATATTAGTGAACATTGTTAAAATTATAATAGTTGGTAAAAAACATAGGACTGATGATCTTAAATGATGATTTTAACCAATCTGTTTTCAGGTCAAATCATTGTTGTACTTGAGTCGTTTTGTGATCCGTACGCACGTTCGGGTGGATTTAATTCCTCAGCTGCCTTTGCCGCCAACATTAATTGAATTTGTCGGAGAGCAACGATATATTTGAGTAGCTACTTAAACCAAAAGAACCTACGATCAGTGAAAGATAAACATGGTCTGATTAAGATTTTTACATTGCCTATGCGATGTCGCCTTACAATGATAATTCAGTGAGTTGAACATTGTTCGAATATTTGGCACTTCTGCCCAGAGAGTATTTTATCGTACTAACTGCGGGGAAAAACATCCTGGCCCTTCCTTTGACATTTTCCTCAATAAAATGTCCTAAAACTTTTTTCTGTTTGCTAAATAAGCTAAATTTTGAGTAATTAATAAAATAAATGCCGCCAATACCCTTTTAACATTTAAAATCCTCTTGTTGGCATTTTCAGTGCTCTTTTAGCGTGTTTCGCTTCTTCGCCAGGTTTTTGTTCCCATGCTGGTTATAGCTTTAAGTACTCTCTGCGTATTTAAGCGCATGTATCAAAAGACTAATATTATTTAGTTTACCTATTTACTTATCGTTAAACTTTATTTTATGCTCCGGTTTCGTTTAGTTTGTTAAAGTTCACTTGTCAATTTATTGAGCTTTTATTGTTCATTATACAGATAGAACAGAATGGGTTTTATTTGTATTAATATTTTTTGGTTTATTTCTATTGTATGTCTTGTTTTCCCCATGTATTAAAAAAACTGGATTTTTATGATATGCCCCTAGATTGTTTGTAAGTCAAATATCTTCATATGCCCAAAGAATTCAAATAGCATTTTTTAGCCTACCTACAGAAATAAAACAAAAGATTCAAAAATCGCATAGCGATCAAACATATATAGTTGATACAACAAGAACAAGATATATTGAAGGTTGCCAAACAGATTCTACGTTAGTACGTATACCATAGATTTCAAAAATAGTTAAAAAATCATGACATCATCAAAAATAGATGCATGAGTAATTATTGTTTTATTTAGGTTTTCCATTATTGGTGTTCAATTAATGAGTACATTTTTAGGATAACCATGCGATCTTTTTGTTGGAATTTCGAATAATGTTTGTGAGACTGTGAGGGTATACCTGGAGTCTCTGCTAGCTGCTTCTTCATTCGACGACCAGGACTTTCGTCAGTTTCATCTTCCAAATATTACTTGTTAAAAATCGAATCATCGATACCCACCCAGTGTCTGTTACGCCTAGCTGAGTTTTTATTAGGTGTATTCCATCCTCTATTCTTCCGCGACTTTATAAACTTGAATTCTCGTTTACGAACTCTGCCTTACCTGCACACGCTTTAATAACTATTCCTACTTAGGTACATTTAATTCTCGCTGTCGAAAGGTGTCGGCTCTCTCTGCCTAGAAAGAAGACGAAGAATAAGCCTGTAACTCATTTGTATTGTGTAGCATAAGACGGATAGTCTGTACACTAAAGATAGTGTGGATTAAACCAGACAGTATGTGAACACAGTAAGATATCCTGTACACTAACTAGTAAATATTTCATGGGCAAGACAAGAATTATGTACTTAAATTATTCTAGGGGCAAAATAAATTGTTGGCAATGAATAGTTCAATGGGTAAATAAAGATATTCTATCAACAAGGGCAAAAAAGATCCAGCCGTTTTATTTTTATTTTCTTGCGTTGCACGATGGTGTGAGAACTGCAATGTGAAGTACTATTAAAGTACTAACATGGTTGTTTTGATATCGTTTTTTTGGTAATATTGTCTGTAAAATGTGTTTTTATCTGTTAGATAAATTGCATGACTGTGATATCGTTGACTTGACATGCTGGAAATTTTAATAATACATAGTAGTAGGATGATTTTTTAGTTTCGAAACGCTTTGTTGCGAGTGTGTACTGCCCTGAGAAAAGAATGTCAAAATACAACTAGAAAATTACAACCACGTAAAGTACTTGGCGATGAAATGTGACAATTTGGCTCTGTATTGCTGTTTAGATCTTTTAAGTTGAGCAATTTACCAAGGGAAGGAGATAAGAGGAAAATAAGTAGAATGCAACTTCAACTCGATTTTCAAAAGGAGCCTTACATACTTTTGGGCGACAATATGGGCGAGAAGGTAAACTTTCAGTAGTGGCTGCTTCAATTACTTGGTTATTTTTCTCTCCACAATAAAATATCAATACGACTGAAAAAATTGGAGGTAAAATCTTCAAATTTTTAATTAGAATTTTGAGTTGTTTTGTATTATGACTGTTTATTAATTTTGGTCTCCCTGCCCTCATATGTATGTACGCCATGGTTTTAGAATATACTCATTAACGGCATATGAATAAATATTTGTATGGTTTTTTCCTTTTGGTATAGTTGGTCCCGTCGTGGATATTCTTTACACAGATTCATCAAGGCACTCATATCAGACGTGGCACAAGATTTTTTTCAAGATTTTGATGAAGACAATATGGAGAAAATCGATAAAAAGAAAGAAAACAATTTACACAAAAGCGATACAACCTCTTTCAAAACATCCAAAATTGTTACAAGACTCACACCTCCAGAGACTACCTAGATTAAGCTAGTTCCGCTGAGTCAGTTTTCTCGGATAAAATAAAATCTAAGTTACTACTTCTTTTTTTGGATATCGATTTGGAAGGATTTGACTTGGCATTGAAAATAGGAACTTAACGAACGACCAGCTGCTCAAAGGCTAGCAAGTAGTACAATGAGATCACTAACCATGATAAGGTACAAAATCACTCCAGACGAAAAACGAGTTGAAGTGTTGAGTTAATACAAATGGGAAAAAGGATTTCCTGGAGACTATTGTTTATAACATAATATGATTAATACCTCGGCAAGTACCAGCTTAAGGCTGGCCACAACCTACTACATATGTCACTGGGCGTCACAGTCTTTCTGGCCAGGTTCGTACGACACAATTATCTTATAAATAGACTCTTAGCTAATTTATGAACAAGTATATAATAAACTGTTTGACATTATTACTTTTTAAATACAGATAATATTTATTATACAATCGAACCTTTCAAGACGTCCAGTATTTAAAAACAGTTTAAAAAAATGAAGTGCTTGTCTTTGTTTAAGTAAAGCTTGCCTTTCTCACACACATGTTCTCATTACCGATATTTATATGTTTCAGTACAAATGATAAAGCGGCGGATTTCTTCTGACCTAGAGAAGAAATTAATTACCTTTACCGTGCATTACTCTCACCAAAGGATGGTGGCGAACGTATCACTCACGTTGTCAACGAATTCAAGGGAGCCGGAATCACATTATGAATGGTGTGTGTTTAATTGCTTTTTTGGTGAACATCAGGCACACATTTTGACTTCAGTAAACGTTATGGCTTTTACAATTTTATTTAGTGTGTTTTTAATGATTTACAGTACAATACAGACGAATTCATCCAAGAATTTGTGCACTCCTCAATAAACTACGAACTCTCCCGGAAACTCCCAAAAATGTGACGGGGAAGTCATGGTCTGACTATTGCTGACGGGTTCGACGTTGCACATTTATGTTCAAGTAACAAAAAACTGAAGCAGTTTGTGAACGAGGGGACTGTATAGCAAACGGATGCCGTACGGTACGGCCCGTACCTCAATAAACGAAAACAAGAAACGAATTTAAGTTTAAGTTACTTACAAATAATCGAAGAAGTGATAATCATAATAATAACTGACTGCTCACTGAGTCTGGGAATGACTGTTCCCAAAAACAGTAATCCAATCCTTATTACATAATAAAGAAACGCTTATTCAATAATTAACGAAGCATTTGTAAAGTAATAATGTTCCTCGATTTGCGCACAAAGATGATGTGCCTCTTCAATTTTACCTGTTTTAGAAATCACAGAATTTGTGTAAGTATATAAGTAAATAGTATGAATGCCTGAATTGAGTGACTTACCAGGTACTTACTATATTATTAGTTTCCCGTTCTGTCCTGTGTTTGTGTTTTAAGTGTTAGGCTTTTGTGATAGAAAGTGTGTACTGTACAGACAAACTAATTTAATTCCTTAATATTACTGTAACTGTAATGCAAGTATAAATCATTAATAAACATTTTACTAACAATATTATTATTAGTAAGGTTATATTCCTATTAATTTAATTCTTGTACTACTGTTGACTATAAAGGATGCGTTATGTCTTAACGGGAAAAGCATAACAATAACAAAAAACAATAATATTAATAATAGTTCGATTAACATTCTGAATATTGTATTTATTATTAATGATTTAATGTCAAATTCTGCCCAATTTTTGAATTTAAGTTTTCGTTGTGTGCTTGAATATGTGCATATTTACTGAACGAAGTACATACGTATTACGATATTCGCGATTTAAAACCAGGCTTAAGCTTACTTGACGTGCGATTGAGCGCTTTTGAACCTTAAGGCTTAATAGAATAAAAATAAGCTTAAAATAAGATGGAAGTAAACTAAAAATACAAAAAATTGTTCAACTGATTAGTAAAACCTAAATCTTAAAATCATTTTTTAAGAGTTCTAATTCATAGATTTGTAATTTTTATATTTGCATTGATATTCTTGCTGTTGAATAAATACGTGAGAATTGTATTTCCTATGATATGGAATGACATGAAAATGAAATTAATTATAATTTTTATAATTTATAATGGATGATTTTTTAAGTCAAGCAAAATAGTAACAAGTAAAGTCAAGTTCTCGCACCTACAATTTTAATATTTTTAATTATGGACAGTGTATTTAATTAAATAATATTTCATTAATTCCAACAGATTTTAATTCAAGTAAAGGTAATAATTTAAAAGCAGCAACATATCAGTTTTAGACCTGAGTTGTTGGATTGAAACTATTATTTCGGTATTAGGATTGATGTGGACTTTCATTCGATGATCCGGTCAGCTTTCTCGCGTTCTCCACTCTTATTCTCCACATATGAATAGTTTGTTTCCAAAGAACGATAAGTTCATTTTGGGGCACGGTGAGATTAGTGTACAGTACATTATATAGACAATACTATTGTACGACAAAGGCAATAGTGGTATGTACCTATTTTTTCAATACTTTATTGCAAAATTTCGAAAACAATTGACGAAGCTTCGTTTTGTACCAAAGAAGGATAAGTCCATCCTAAAATTGTTTAAACCGGCTAAAAAAAGCAAAGTTCAAAAACTGGTGCATAGTTAAAAATAATGCAGTTTTTCATGCTCCTTGTTCATTTGAAATGTTTTAGGCACAAAAAATTGTTTTTTGACCGGGTCAGGTCAGGTCATTTCAGGTCCGTTTCATAAAAACAATCCTTTTGCCCCTTAGATACGATTTTAATTGTTATTTATGCTTACTATTTGCATATATACGGCGAATTTTTAAACCATATTAAAGACTGTTTGTGCCAAAGAACGATAAGTCCAATATTTATTTGTATGGCTGTTATTACAGGCTGTTGTGTACAGGTAAGTGATACAAGGGAAAGTAATTTACGAAATAATCAAAAATTATTAGTTCTAGGATCATCGACGTCGTTCTTTCATCACTGTTACTAATACAGAGCTGTTCAATTATGGAATAGGGTACCTATAGCTATACTTAAAGAGGATAATTTTAAAATTCGTTTCCAATTTAAACAAGGTAAATGGATTTTAAGTAATCGTAAACATATTTATGTATCGAAATGACAGGTATTTACCCTTCTTATAATTAACTTAAGTTTATTGTAGTTGTAATTATATATTATGCATATTAGATATAATTCTAGTGTCTATGAATGGAAATAAGTGTATCACTTTTGAATTTGACATTAAACCCATTACATTATATTAGACCATACATCCCTGTAATGACAACACAATGTGGGGATAAAAACAACAGGCGTTCGTTTTAATTTTTTTCCGTGGTGCACAGGAACCTAAAATATGAATGTAGAACAAGCTTTGACGCAAGTTAGCTTCGACGCTGATTTCTTCATCAAAGATATTTCTTAAATTTTAAAAGCAAGCCGAAAACAACCTTAAATATGTAATATCCTCGTAGTTTCCTTTTAAATAACATATTACACGATAACTTTATGGCAAAAGAGGGGCGAGTTTTTCCAAAACTCGAAAAATTTCAAAATGCAATTGTGACCGGGCACTCACGTCCAATCCAAGACGTGCCGGGTACCATTCTAGAGCTCAGTGAATGGATTGTTGTGAACCCAATTGCATTCTTAAGTTAGGTTTTCCGTTACTATTCAATTAAAAAATGCTTACAATGACAGAAAGCACTTTATCATTAATTAATTACAATTGATCCTGTTTTCGTAATTTGACTAATCTCAGACTGCCCCATTATACGATGCTTTGTACCTAGGTACATCAATTTTAAAAGCTTCCTTTATTAAATAAGCGCGTGCAAAAACATTGCAGAAACCCTTAGAATTCAAAAATATACTGTTGGTTACTCCAGTTTATTAACACAGCTTATTTAGAGGATTTAGACCCACTTGTTTTAATTTTCAGATTGCTGTTTTTTAACCCCCATGCCTTGCTTTTTCTAGAACATTTTTGAAAATTAGCATAACTTTGTATGACCACAAATTATACCAGTCAACTTGACTTTATGGTATTGAAAATCAAATTCAACATCTTGTAAATGGTCAAGCTTAATTTTACACCATTTTGTATCGCCGTAAAAGTCGCACTGTCATGGTGAAATTTTAGGCTCTGAACGGAGTTTTTGCATGAAACCGAATTTCAAATTAAGATTGTTTCCTGTCGACGTACTAACGCCAACACGCCTGACAAGTTTAGTGTCTAATTCATCATTTTCTAGGACACTTTTAGTGTAGTTTTTTATGGTGCTAAGCTTTTAGATATTAATCGCTTCGAAGTTTAGTTTTGGGGCTATTCTTTTTACCCCCTGTTTTTTTTATCCCTACCTCTCTCCCGATATATCCTCCGTCAAAAGGCAAAATAGGTTACATTGCATTACATCCAAATACTTACTTAAAACAAAAGGCGAAGTTTGAATTTAAAAGTATAATACTATTAGGGGGCATGCAAGTATTACGTAACGCAAAAATCCTGAATTTTCAACAACCACCGACCGCGTGTAACGCAATAAGCGCCCCCTGTACAATGTTGTAGGTATAGGGCTGTAACGCACAATAAAAGGACCACCAACCCCTTTGACGTTACGTAATACTTGCATGCCCCCTTATACCTCTATGGACTGGCTGGTTCAACACGACTCTTGATAAAAATAGTAAAAATATAAAAAGCAATGTTTAGTAGGGATTCTAGGGATCCACTGTTCACAATTATTAGGAGCTTTCCTACCACATAAGTTTTAACCTTTTCGAAACAGTAATAATATATCTAGTTTTACACCATTTGGAAAATGTCGGTTTCTAGTTTTGAACTTTTTGAAAGTGCTAATTTCTAGTTTAGCACCTTTTGGAAAATGTCGGTTTCTAGTTTTGAACTTTTTGAAAGTGCTAATTTCTAGTTTTGACCTTTTTGAAAGTCTTAGTTACCGGCATTGAATGTGTTTGAAAATGTTATTTCTAGTTTTGGCCGTTTTGAAAAAGTTGATTTCTAAAACAAATACTTTAGTAAAGCAGAGCGCTTTGCAAAGAGCTTGCATGGTTTTAACTAACCTTTTGGAAAAGTGTTGATTTCCAGTTTTAAACCTTTTTAAATGTGAGTATTGCTAGTGTACTAAACAACTTCATGGTTTACCAGTTGCGAATAGGTTAAGCAGTGTTGGTGAATTATTTTGCAAATTGTGAAATAATTTACTAATTAGGTACTAATTGCCGTATTTCCTGTATTAATTGCCCCCTGCAACTATTGCTTAAATCTGGTTAAGCAAGGAGAGTCAGTCCTATGATTTACGTGTTAAAAATCCCGGCAACTATTAGAGGCCGGCAACTATTGCAGACCCGGCAATAAATACAGGAAATACGGTACATCACAATAATTGTAAAGCACTTACTAGGTAACCTGAGCATCCTAGTCATCGCCAAATCGCCATCTTGAAAGAGCTTGAGATGAGAAACGTTATTCTTCTTTTTTGCCCTCTGTAGATTCGTCCGGAAAGGCAAGAAATCTTTTGAAGCACAGCAGATTGAGCCAGATGCAGGATTTCGTAATTCCAAGTTGGTTGAACTCGTCGAAGGAAAGAGAGCGACGAGAAATTGGACACGACTGTGGGAAATGAGGGACGTCAGCTCTAAACTTTGAGAAAGAGAATCCAGCGATGCGGTTTTATTCAAACTCAACTACTTGAACTTGAAACTTGGCTTTGGCTGGCGAGAGAGAGAGAGAGAGCTTCCCAAGTCCAAAACACTCGTCATTCATTTAGAATAATTAGAATTTAATTTTATTAGATTCTTCAACCTTTTCATAAAATGGATTACCTCCGGCAAATTGTGGGACCCATTATTACGGAACAGTGTTTCGACAAATTCCTCGTTGAATTCGATTTTCTGGACGGTAAGTCTGATTAGTACATTGAATTGAATACATTATTATTAGATTACCTAGGTATTTTTTTTTACTCTCAACTTTGTGCTTGGCTCTGGTTTCTTCTTTGTAACTTTGTAAGTATACATATGACATAGTAAAAGTGGTACCGACACCGACATGGACAGGACATAGGCCGGCAGCCGAAGAATTGTGGTAAATAATGTGTGGAAACGTGACTGCAAAAAACCCTAAATTACTTGACTAGTATGTATACGCCGGATGGAATGTTTAATTGTTTTTTGTTTCCAATTTTAATAGTACCTAATAGTTGTTTAGGAGGTGTTGAAACTGATGACGTACGGTGGACGGTATTAAAGTTATAAAGTTTACAATTATCTTTCCGGTGTAATTTTGCATGTATGTTTTAGGAAGATTAAATTGAAATTTTTATTAGATTGGTATTTAAATTCATTCCGGCACCCACAAATAGTGGCTTTTGATGTTTTTTTGTCATTCTCATTATGACTATACTTTTAAAGTTGGATTGCTATTATTTTTTACACAACTAAACTAAAATTGAAGCATTCTTAGTGGCAACAGTCAACAATGAATTAGACTCCGTTAGATACTTGCATTTGTATTGATTTGATGCAATATGCAATAAAGTAACTATAAAGTCAGATGCAGAAACAGTGCAGCGTAGAATGCATTGATTGTTGATTAAACTTCTGAAATTTTTGGCGGCTATAGTATTGCATTAAACATAGAACATAGTCGACACGGATATTAAACAAGAAAATGACATTATTAAATATCATTTTTTTTATTGTAGAACCATGCCTGAAGCACTCTCTGAGCAAAGGACTTGGCGTGGGGATTATAGCTGGCTCCGTGCTAGGTAAGATTACGTATTAGAAAATTAACTAGGTATTTATTTACTTAATTATGCTGTAGTTATATGTATCTTGTGGTATCGGTCTATGTAAATATTGTGCAGGTGTCAAAATAATTGGTCGTCTTTTTTTTCCAGTAAAAGTGCCGCAAATACTCAAAATAACAAGTAATCGAAGTGCTGCCGGAATAACGCTCTTAAGTCAAATTTTGGAACTTTTTGCAATAACAGCTACTCTGTCCTATTCGCACTGTAATGGATTTCCATTTAGGTATGTGTGTATCATAATATTTTATTAAAATAGGGAACAGGTATTAGGTATGAAGAAGAGGTAACTTGTATAGTAAAGGTATTGCATATTTCACCGGTGTGGTTGGAACCGGCGATGCAAGGAACACAGACGTTCATGCCCAAGACCACAGGGTCCCCTTTATAACTAGAAATATGTTTTTAATAAAATTACATCAAATTGGGTGTGCACTGCACTTCCTAGCTAAGCTGCATCGTATTTTATAAGTTGTAATAACTAAGATAAAAATGAGAAAAAACTATAATAGATAAACAAAAGGTAAATAATGACTCTACGTAAGTACATTTTTAACCGTTTAGCAGCATGCAAGATACACAATTAGCCAAGATCCAATTGAGCTTTCAGAGCTGCACAACGTGTCTGTAAATACGCTCGTAAAGAATTAATTTTACCGAACATACA
>JAQFZC010005968.1:0-13253 GCA_034695205.1 Dicyrtoma fusca
GAATTGAACCGCTGTACCCCACTGTAGCCACATTGAGGACGTGCTACATTGCACCACTCAGCCACACTGGTGTGGTTAACTTTTTGTTAATATAGAATTATTTAAAGTATTGATCCATGCACATCTTTACTCTAGTCTTGACTTTTGTTTAACAGTCTGGGCTGGACTAACTTTGAAATGATGCAACACAAAATAAACAAATTATTGTATTCATTTTTCTACAAAGTAAACAATAGGCAAGGTAGAATTAGAAACCACTCTGTTCATCGTGGAAGCTTTGTTATTACAACCAAAATGAAGAACTACTTGCATGAAAAATTTAGTGTACTAACATTATCAGAAAGAATTATGTACTACTCTGCTAAGCAAATGCATTCACATTTAAAATACTCAAGTTTTTGCGCTAAATATAATACCACATTTATTTATGAAAGGAATGTATTAAACAGACGCAACCCAGACACGTTTCGAGTTTCTCTGAGTAAATCCAATTCGTTTAACCGTTGTGTCAAATTTAAATTTGTACAGATATGGAATAATCTGCCGCCTAACTTAAGAAACGTTCACAATACTAATACTAGCTTCTTAAAGGATTTGCCTGAACACATACTATCCAAAAGACTGTACTAATATTTTTATTATAAATTTTTTTGAAATCGAACTATTATTAATATTGTGTTATAGATGTATGTGTAATCTACTTGATAATGATTTATACGTTGTTTTTATATTTACTGTAATCGAATTATATTATTACTATTTAAATTCATTTCCTTCCCTGTCCTGTACCTATGTCGGTTATTGTAAAGCATTGATTTAGTTCGATGAATAACTTGACAATAAAGATAAATCAAATCAAATCAAATCAGGTAAACTATAAAAATAAGAAAGATATAGTGATTGGTTAGCACCGTTTACTCGATGTAGGGCCAGACCTAGTAGAAATAAGTGTAATTATAGCATTGTATACTGTAGGTATGAGAGATATAGAAAATCAACTATCCCTGCTCTAATTAAAATAATGTTAAAATAGAGAAGTGGGATAGTTAGTGGTTACTCACTACAGATATGTTTTCTGTAAAAGTCTCCCATTTTTTCTACAGCGCGTTTTACACGCAGCGTAGGCTTCTTGATCTTTCCTTTTCAAAAATTAGTAGCCATTGTGTGTTTGTGGATTATTCCTGTAATTGTTAACCCTGTGAGTAAGGATTTTAGTCTGTAAGTGGTTTTCAAATTGCTAATGGTTCAATCTGTCCTAAATTATAAGTGCTATTTTTGAGAGAAGTTAAACAATTATGTACTTTTCTTGTGTATCCGCTTTTGAATTGGATTGAATAAAACCCAGAATAATAATAATAATAATAAATCAGCCCAAATCTGCACTCATCATTTGTTTTAAAGTACCCCCAACAATCAGCATTTAAAAAAAAATTAGTTGTATAATGTTCAAAACAAACATAAATATTTGTAAAAAATTCTGATTCGTATACTGAGTAAATATTTAATTAAAATTAAATATTTTTCAAAATAAGAAAATTATTGTAAAAATTATGATTATGTGGTATGGAATAGCAGAAATTTAATAGTAAGTTTAAAATTTGATACCGTAATTTGTCAGGTAGTAACTAGGGTCTTGGTTAACTCGGGGTTCATTACACGATAAAATAGAGCAAAGCACATTTTTATATCGCCCACACGTGTCTATTCTGTTTTCGCACTCGGGAACATTTTTTCCTACTTCGAGTTTAGGAACATTTTTTCCGGGAACATTCTTTCCTACAACCACCCGAGGACATCCAGCTCCGGATTGTAGGCACAGGAGCTACACGTAACACGCTACTGCAGCTCTGTCTCCAGTCTCCTTTAACCCATCCATGCACCTCACATCTCACTAAAAATGCCAAATGAGAACGGCAGCACTTACCCTGTTCAAACAAACTCGTCTCAGAAGATCATATTACCCTGCACTCTGTTATTCAACATAACAGTGCCCAGTTTCCTCACATACTTGTCAACTGCTTGTCCATGTATAACAGAAGCCCATTAATAATTAACCCGTTTCACTTTTCCCACGACGTGTGCCTGTTTGAACTCCTTCTTTAGTGGCACACAGGCTGAGTGAGTCTAATGAGCGATGAGGAGCTAAAGAACGTATTGCCTGCAGACTGCAGACCATACGAGGAGAAAATAAAGTTGCTGGTTTTATGGTCTTATGGTAATAAACGACTGGGACATGGATTGCGTGGATGTAAAAATGATGGAAATAAAAGTTCGACTAATTCCACATGAAAGCTGCAATGAGTGCATTGGTTGCTTGGATTTGAGGACTACGTGGGGTATCTGCGTTTTGGAAGTTGGACGGCGCTGTGGAGCAGTGAAGTAGGGGATACTTAAATGAGGGAATGACAGGTTGTTTTCGGACTGAAGAATGACTAGAGAATGAGACGTGACATCGAGGGAATTAGATTTGATAGGAAACTTCAAGTGGTTTCCCTACCTATGTAAGTCCCAATTAGCAAACTGGATAGATTCCACTTGTAGTTCCTCTACTTCTTTTCCCATGTCTCCTCCTGATTGCCTCCTTCTCATTAATTAACTTCAACTTATTTGTCTGGAGAGAGCGACCGAGATTATCGGAGACATGGACTTTCCACTGCAACCAACTTCCACCCCATGCCGTCACCCATCACTCACTCGTCCATATTAGATAGTTCCTTCTCTCACAATCCAACCCACACCAGCGCACACCAACATATTCCCCTTCTTCATCCGCTCATTCCAATGGAGAACAAGTGCCACGTTTACTTCACTATTTCTGTTAAACCAATTGGGCCAATTGCGTCCAACTCCTCTTGAATTCGGGTACATTACCCCTGATTTGCTCGTAGCTGGCCTAGAATATAATTTTCTTTTTAGCTGTTCTCACAAATGCTCAATCAGGTTGATGTCAAGCAATTGAGCGGGCCAAGGGAGGACATTCACCTTAGTTTTTTGAAAAAAACCTTTTGGTAATGCAGAAGTATATTTATGGTCGTTTTCCTGCTGACAACCAAAACAACCTTATTTTGTAGCGGATTGCTTAATATTTTTCTGCAATAGGTCTAAGCAGTATCCTGCATTCATTTTGCAGTCAATAAACTGAATTGTCCCTGTTCTAGCAGCAGCCATCGACCCCCTTAGCATAATAGACCCACCCCCATGCTTGACTCTCTTCAAGATGTTCCTATCCCGTACCGCTTCCTTCGATTTTCGGAGAACGTTTTGACCATCATCAGATTCAAAAAGGTTGATCTGGGCCTCATCCGTAAATAACGTGGAAAAACTTTGGTAGTAAAGGGATCGCAACGCTGCCGAGCCCGTTGAAAGAAAAGTGAAAGTTACCGGTTGCAATTTTAATTTGCAACTTTTTTAATAACCTAGCTGGTTTATATACGCGAAGCACGAATTCATACGCTAAATATTAAAAAAGTTAGTATGATTAATTCTATAAGTGTCAATTTGATTCTAATTATAAATTCTTTTAAATTAGCTGTCGTTATCTTTCCGTCAATCCATTCGAGGTACGTGCACTCGATTTTAAAATTTTATTTTCAATTTACTTTGGATGTGCGCGTGGAATAAATAAAACAAAATAAGCTCTGTTAAAAAATGTTTCTGTTTGTACAGCAATAAATGAAAAAAATTAAAAATTAAAATTTGAAATATTATGTTGGACAGGTAGGTTCAAAAACTACAGCTAGTGACCACATTTATGGACCTTTCACATATATGATGGTTATTGCTCGCATTAATGACTGCCGTGAATGACTTTTTACTAGTGTTTTTAAACTCCTTGTCATTTGTCATTACGCAATACATTCCACAACAAACGAAACACAATGTTTTCCACCACCAGAACCACCAATCATATTACGAATTTTTTTGCAAACAGAAACGTTGATCATGATCATGATTTATTTAATTTTTGATTCTTTTCCAAACCAACTATCAACAGTAAACTGACACTACAATGTTAGTTGAAATCCTATGATATCCACAATACATTCTACATCAACGAAACACTATGGTTACCAACCCAACTCGTGCGACCAGCACATTGCAGATTTTGTTTTTTGTTATTTATTATTATGCAAACTTTGTTTTTTATTGTATTCGTTTAAGGCCTACCCACAATCTCGCCATGCCGTGCTCTTAACATTACACAAATAGTTATCTGTTACCAGTAGTACTGTACAGCATAGTACTGTAACCATTCGTTCCGTGTAGCACACTAATGAAATTCAAGTTATTCAAGGGGCCATTTATGGGCGACCCACCACACCCCCATCGACACCTAGATTTGGTTTTATGCATATTCATACTGACCAGTTGATAAACGTACACATGGCAAGACTACAGGTAAGGAAAATAATAAGGTGATTATAGGAACAAATTAAAAACCCAATACAAGTGGTAACAGCGCACAGGGTTATCTAATTGACGTTGCAAGGCTGCTAAGTTTAAAAAGTTCGATTCCGGGACACTAAAAGTACAGAATGACCACACTAGGAGTGACAACCGTGTGTATGAATTTCGGTTCAATCGCTCCTAACAATGAAATAAACTAAACTTATTATTAATTACTATGGTGACATCAAAATTAACGCAAGTAGAATTAGTAATTTTTTAACGTTTTAATTGAATTTTTAAAACTCAGCATAATAACACATATAATATTAAAAAAGATCAAATGTTATGCCTACTTTCACAAATCAGTATTACAGTTATTAGTGCATAAAAATAACCCGGCAACAGCGGACGACTAAGTAGCTAAATAAAGCGAAAGGTAAACTAAACTAAATACCTATACTAGTCTAACTAACGTGATTGGATTCCTTTTTACGAAGAATCTGATATTATTATAAAATTAGAGAAGCTGGACTCAATACTCACGACGGCATTTGAACAATGTTACCCAGAAAAATCAAAAGTCATAAAGGAAAACGATGCGGTATGGTTTACTAATTAAATTAGAGACTTAATCAAAGCACTCAAAAATCTCAAGCGTATGAAATCCTTGGAGTGGCTACTAAAATTACCCCTACTACGACACAAAATAAAGGAAGCTAAACGCAACACAAAAACTAGAATGTCAAATCAATTGGCTGAACTTGGATCCAAAATGTGGTACTCGTATGTGTCTAGAATATGCGAGTCAAAATCACGACATCAAATTGTCCAACCAATCATGCTTTCAGAAAGTATAAAAAATGAAGTTGAAGCAGTCAATAATATCAACGATTTCTTCACTGCCATATGCTCAATGCATCCAAGTTGCAATAAACCAAAATTGTGCCCATTAGAAAAGGACAAACAACCACTGTGTGTAAGTGACTTTGACATTTACAAAAGACTGGGCCAACTAAAAGCATCTAAATTAAACTGCCCTAGGGGGTTACCTGCACCAGTGCTTAAACAATTAAATAATGAACTGTCGACTCCACTTGCCTATATAATTAACCACTCCTTCGATACGTTCACGGTCCCAGCGACTTGGAAAGAAGGATATGTAATCCCAATACCAAAAACAGAATCAATAACTAGCCTATCTAGCCTGAGGCCAATTACGTTAACTGACATAAGATGTAAAATAGCTGAAAATTGTATGTACGATAAAGTATATAAGCAGGTAATTAGTAAAATAAGTATTAATCAGTTCGGGTTGCTCAAAGGTGCCTCCACTGCTCACTATTTAGTTAAGCTGCATAATTTTATACTCAAAAATTTAGATAACCCTCAAAAAAAGTGTTTTGTTGTACTAGTATTGATCGATATAAAAATAGCTTTTGACTCTGTTACGATACATTAGTAAATGAGCTAATAAACCTAGATATTAACCATAGTGACATTCAATGGATAGCTGATTTCTTAATTGGTCAAAAGCAATGTGTTAAAATAAGTGAAATTAAGTCTGTCTTTAAAGAAATTTCAAATGGGACCCCTCAAGGTACTAAGCTAGCGCCATTGCTGTTTCTGTTATTAATTATTGTAGTCCTTACAAAGTTTTCTGACAAATATGGTACAAACAAAGAGCTACTAAATCTAGGCTATATTGATGACCTAACGTTTGCAGAATGCGTACACCCTAACTCAAAATCTCAGATGCAAGATATTTTAAATGATATTTATGACTGGTTCACAGAAATCAAGCTAGAATTTAACCCAATTAAATGTAATGTCATGGTAATTGATTTTTCCAGAGATAGATCTGCATTCAAGGGCATTAGTAGTTCAATAAATAATCAAATGGTTAACAAACTACATGAAATGAAATTGTTAGGAGTTACATTAGCTAATATTCTCAAATGGAATGTTCACATAGATAATTTGAATATCGGCCTCCGTAGACAAATGTATTTTTATTGATTTGATGATTTTGACTTGGTTTGATTGAAATGAATTTGTCTACTCCTGTGAAACTTGTAACTGTATGTAGTTTAGTGCTAGTATCTTCCTTAATATTATAGTTATAGGTCCGTCATTGGAAATCAATACATTATGTACTGAATGACTCGACATTAAAGCAAACTGAAACTGAAACTGAATGTTATAAGTAAGGCGTCTAAAAGAATATTTATGCTAAAGAAACTGAAACAATATGGTTTTAGCACTAGTGAAATTGTACTAGCGTACACGTCCTTTATGCGTCCAATTCTAAAATATTGCTGTGTAGTTTGGGGCCAATCTATGCCTGACTGCGTTAGTAATAAATTGGTCAGTGTTGAAAAACAATGTCTAGCTATAATATTGGCACATAAAATTAGTTAAGATTCTACGTATAACTTTGCTTGTAGTAAACTAAATATGATCCCCTTAAACGAACGAAGAATACAATTAATAATTGAGTTTAAAAAAGCTCTGTATGTAACGCCCAGGTACAGAGACTTTCTTCCAACAGTTAGAAAGAATCTTAATATCAGAAACCCAACTCTATTCTATAAACCAAGCATTAGGTGCGTGAGATATGCACGATCTACAATTACGAAAATCATAGAATATTTTAACCTACCTGATAGATCTAGAAAATATATAGAGTTATTAGCATAAACTGTTATACTAAGAAAGTTAGCAAAATATTACTAATAATAATAATAATAATAATAATAATAACACCATTACTAGAGACTGCGTCTCGTTTTTTCTTTTTCGTTATTATATACTTGTATTGTGCTGAAAACTACGCTGACTGTATAAGCTGTACGTCTCATAAGTTGTAAGGGATTATCAACGTCAATTAGATTACCCTGTGCGCTGTTTCGACTTGTATTGGGTTCCTAACTTGTTTGTATAATCACTATAAATTTTTCTGTGATAGTTATAAGCCGGGGGCGCATGAACTTTGTAAGTGTGTATTGATATGAATAAAAACAAACAAAAACAAACTAGTTTACGGTAATAACCATTTATATTTTCTAGATTTATCAGGTTGGTTGAAATATATTATAACTTTTGTAATTGTTGATCAGACATATCTCACGCATTTAATGCTAGGTTTACAGAATGTAGTTGGTGCCTCATATTAAGATTATTTCTAACATTTGGGAGGAAGTTTATGTACCTTGTCATTACATATAGGGATTTTCCAAAATAAAAGTTAAAAGGTATTGTTTTGTTTCGACATTTATTGGGGTAATATTTAATTTAAATTAATTTGATTTATTTATTTTTATTCAGTTTTCAAAGTAAGTTCATCAAATTGAATTAATGTTTTCCAATTTACGGACAACAAGGGTATATAATTAGGCAAAAAAATCATCAAACCATCTACCTAGTAACAGAATGTTTATGAAATTACAACAGTTATATAAGTAATTAGTTAAGTAGATACAAGAATATTACAATATATATAGTATTATAGGTAGTACATATTAACAGTTAACCACCACTTAAATTTTTTATACGCATATGAATAAGGCAAATGTGTAATCTATGTGAGAAATTTTCTTGAATACTAAAGTCTCGTAAATCATTAGCAAGCTGATTCCAACACACGTACGATCTGTATAGTATAGATCTTTTGAATGTTTCAGACAAATGAGTGTGTACTTTAACAGTAGTCTTATGCCTAGAGAAGCCTGCATTGTATTGGTACACAAACGTTTGGTTATAAGAACTAATTACCGACTTATATTTTAAGTAGGTATGCATACATTTAACATTATAGTATAAAATTCTTTCTGCTTATGTTAATACATTGCATTTCTCATGTAGGAAACCTTGCATATTAGGATTTACATAAAGTCTGCCTCTATGAGTTGTATACATCGTTTAAGTTATATCTGCTTAGTTAATTACAAAACATATGTTGAAACTCAAATAATGAATATTGCATTTAAGTCATTAGTGTTTTCTCAAATCGGCTATGGCTTACCTATTCAGGGAAATGTATGTAATCTACGAGACAAATGCCAAAATAAGGTTGATCACTATATAAACTGTCTAACTGTGTAAGAATATTACTTTTATTTATTAAATAACAAACTACTTGGCTACCCAAAGCAGGCTAAGGTACCACAACATATAGATATGCCTCAACGTTATGAAATCGTTAGCATTTTGACAGTACCAGAACGAATTCTGTATACAACCGTATAAGTGACAAGAATCTTACTGATGCAAGTTGATAAACTAAGTTGTATTGTACAAATAGTTTACATTAGAGATAGAAGCCTACGAAATAATAAAGCATTGTTAGTCTTAAGATCGTCAAAGTCATTCTTCCACAACTGTTATCAATACAGAGCAGTACAACTATTGAATAAGGTACCTGCAATGTTACATAAACAAGATAATTTTAAAAGCTTCCAGTATGAATTAGGTAAATGGATTTTAAGTAACTGAAAGAATTTTTACGTATCAAAATGACATCCATGTATCTCTATTATTATAAATAACTAGTTATAGCAATAATTATATATGTAGATTAGATTTTATTCTAGCGTCTATTCATGAAAATAGCTGTATTACTTTAGAATTTGACAATAAAGCCATTACTCAACATTAAGTTACATTACATTACATAGGAAACATTTTATAGGAAAATAAATACATCACATTAATTTTATCCCGCAAATTTACAGTCATTAAAAGTATGACAAGCAAAGGTTACAATACAGTAGTCAAATTTGGACAATACAAAACAATTTAATTATAGCTTAAACATTTCAAAAGATATGTACGGTCTTAGCTTGCGGAGTACAGTTATTGCGCTAGACATTGTACTTTAGACCGTATCATGTTCTTTAAAATTTAAATGCGAATCTAAAAAAGCCCCAAGATATTTAAAAGAATTAACCCTCTCATTTTCATGCCGATTACATATCAATTTTAGTGTAGTAATATCAAAGGACTTATCTTGTGACTTGCTTAGTACCATAAAATAGTCTTACCACAGTTTACACTGAGTTTATTATTAGTACACCACGAGTCAATTTCGGACATAGCTATTTGGAGTTTATTGAGAGCAGTATTTACATTAGTATTACTGTAGTAGATGACCACGCCATCAGCATACATAAGAGTACTTCAGAATGCTATCAATATAGGTGAAGTAGGTTAGCCGTTATTATATAGTATAAATATAAGTGGTCCTATAATGAATCCCCGAGGGACCCCACATAGTAGTCTAAAAGGTTTAGATATATAAGTACCTATCTTTACACAAAAATGCCTATCCGTAAAATAATCACATAACAATTTTATTATATTATCTATTTTATATTCAATTCGTAAAAATGGCTGTAGATTTAAATGTGGAACGCTGTTAAATGCCTTTTTTAATCGACGAAAACAGCCACTACATTGCCTTTGGTTTTGTCAATATTATTATAAATATCTTAAGCATATAAACGTACTTCTGTTGCACATAATTGTCTGGCTTATTCAATGCTGAGGGTTAGTAAGTTTACTAGAAACTGCTTAAAGTATTACATTAGCAATCATTTTTCAAATACTTTATTCATGAAAGGTAGGCATGATATTTGTCTGTAATTGTTTGCATCTAGTTTACAGCCCGCGTTTGTAAAGATGGGAGTTACAGTCTTTAAATCAATAGGCCAATGACCGAGTAGAAGTAACTTTAAAAACATACTAGTTACAGGCGGCGATAGCGATAAAAAGAACATAACTAGCATTGCACAAGACTCAGCATGTAGTGCTCTAACCCTTTACGCTGTCCCGTATTAAATGCATTCTGTAGGTCATCATTACTAAATAAAATAGGTATGTCAGAATGTGGAATGGAATTTTAGAATTCAGCTACAGCAGTTTTATTTATATCCGAAATTACAACGAAGTGCTCAGGCAACGCAGTAGCCATTTGTTAATTACTATTAGTGTAGGTACCATTATATGATAACTTAGTAATTATCTCAAATTTTTGTTTTTCATTTAAACTGAAATACTTTACACATATCCTTAGATGCACTACATTGGGAAAATTTAATCTTAATAAAGTTAGCCTTAGATGCTTTGAGTTGTACAAATACTCGGTTACGCAAGTGAACGTGGCTTTGTAATTGGCGAGTTCAATGGATTTATCTTTATCTAATGGAACGCCAATTTTATCGTCAGCACATACTTTATTTTTAAGTCGTTGCCATTGCTTTTTAGCATTATCCCTTACATGCGTATTATTTAATATTATATGTAAAATCTAGGGGTGTTAATAGTTACGTACATACATGTGTATAACAGAGGCATGCTTGTTATATACATTTAATACATTGTCTGTAAATGTTTTATAAATAATATCTCTATTAGCGTCAGAACAAAAATCGCAATCGATGCTAGAAAATTCCGTATTTAAAACGTCAGCCTTAACATTCTTTTGATTCTTGCCTTCAATTAACCTTGGTATATATCTACGCTTGTTTACTGTACGGGTGCAATAAATCAAATCGTGGTCACTGCAAGAAAAGGGACTGCTCCACATTGTATAATATGTTAGAAGAACTATATATATGATCGATAAGGGTCATTGAAAAGTCAGTAGTTCTTGTAGGTTCAGTTATAGTTTTTCAAAGGTTATATCTTTTAGCTATATTTAGTAGGTTGTAAGCTATACTACAAGTGCCATTTAAATTAATATGAAAGTTGCCTATTATGTAAAATTCCAAATTATTGTACTCAATAAAAACTACAGTTTATCAAATGCAGATAGAAACAGCGTCACTTGAATGATAACACCTATATACAAATACAAGTATTATCAGCTTACAGAATGGTGACGAAATCGAGTGCAGCGTACCTCTACATGCTGCTGGAATTTCACAGAATAGTTTAACCTCAAATACTTGTAATGATTATTTACGTAAATGACATGCCACCACCTTTACCTGCTTTCTTGTCACATCGTTATGCATAATAACTTGCTACTCAAACTAAGCCATCTCCTACATTATGAGTAGTAATCCTTTGTTTCAGAACAAACAAATATATAAAATTTAATAGAATGCATGCATACCCTAACGTCCTCTATTTGTACTAAATCGAGGGTATTAATGTTAATGTGACCAATTTTTAAACCTTTAGAAGCAGATATATCAAAGTCTTCAGCAGTTGGTTGCAGCTCAATTAAAAGTTCTAGAGAGTTGAAAAGTTTAAGAACTTCTGGCGATGGTAACTCGTTAATAAGGTTAGAATTTACTTGAGTTTCCACGCAGATATTACATTTCTACGTATTTGAATCTATTGCATGGTATTCTTTGTAGCTTGGTCTTAGTTCCATACAGGTCCTGTGGTACTTATTTCTACATGTAGGTACACAGAATTTTATCCGAAGAAGCGATTTTCCAATTCCTTAGGCACCTTGCACATAGTCTTGTTTCACCCGTACCACCCATTGTAACAAAAAATTGATTCCTGATAGGCGGAGTGTTGATGCTTATTAGAGTCTTAACATCAGCAAACTGGAAGTAGCACACAGTATATCCAACAAATATCCAACGTTGATATAGGTAGTGACCTCTGCCCATTCTTACTTAGGCAATGGGATGCCTGGCTGACGTTACAGTTGGGTTGATTCCATTTATTTCCGACTTTGTGGTAGCCAAGAACCTTTAAGCAAGCTAGTTACCCTTTCTCTAGTCGCACGAAATGAGTACCTTACTGCTCAGCAGTCAGTAAGTTTTTGAAATTGCTACAAGCATTGTTATTTTTATTTTTTAATTTTTAACAAATTAATTGAGCTAATATTATAGCTAAACATTGTTTTTGTACACTTATTTGTTACTTATGTAGTCAGGTCTAAAGGGCCCCTAAACCACAATATTTCAGAGTTTTGTTTGAATTGGCTAGTGCTATTTCACTAGCGCCAAAACAATATTGTTTTACGTTTATTTCTAAGCGCATTGTGACCTTATTGTTGATTTGATATATATTATTTAATGATTATTGCAATCTGCAGTGATTTATGCATTATTACGTTTCTGTTTATTCGTGATTTTTCTTGATCTGTTTTGTACGAATTTATATACCTATTTATTTTGTGTTTTGTTTTGTGAATGGTGTAGGCCCACACAATGCAATGTGATAATTTAAGGACACAGGAAGAATTGCAATCTAATTGTATGGAACCCTGTGTTTATAAGTACGTAGTTATTTGTCTTGTCCCTAGCACGGTGCAGTGCAGTGCATACGGAAAGAGACGGACATTTTTCGTTGTTAGATTGAAGACAGTGAGAGACAAATCTGGAAATTGATTGCTATTCAAAAATAGGATTAATTTAGTTTTTAAAAGCGCTCAAAATTGACCTGTTGTGACCTGACTCCTTCACCAATTATTGTAAGAGTGACTACGATATAATAAAATTAAAAAATAAATGAAGTATGCTTATTATAATTATTAATCCTTTTGACTGATTTTTGTGCGACTCACATGGTTGCCTGTCATGGTCTGTTTCTTAAGTTTTTCTTTGTTCGAGAATTAGTGCATTGAATTTAGTTGAAAGTTTTCTAAATCAGTTTTTTGACGAAAGTTCAGAATGTTGCCTATTTACACGGCAACAATATTTCGTAGCATAAAAATTCTTTCAGAACTCTTAAATATTCTATTATTTATGTATACGTTCTATGTGAGGCTAATAGCCATTGTTAGTCTAATATTTCATTTTTTGGACTTCATTAACCGCTTGGTTTTTACAAGTAGTCGGTATAATAACAGGGTTGAAACAAATTTTCTTAATTTTGGACCAATGCGGTCGAGTTATACGTCA